>WUAP02135129.1:0-10828 GCA_015163945.2 Stichodactyla helianthus
GACCAACCCCTTGCTCTAACCACGGTTCACGTCGATTTGAAAGAGAAAAATAACCTAGTCTATCTGGTGCATTGTTTTGGCATGCATTGTTGACGTAATTCTTTGAAAGCCATAGACGAGTGGTTAAATGCGCTGTACTTTCAAGATAGTGCGTCAAGCCCGCTAGGGCTGGATTAGTACTCGGATGGGTGACCATTGATAGCATGTTGGTGAATTCTGAACTTTTCTTTTTTTATCTTCGATTTTATCTTTCTTTGGTCTAGGTTTTTAGTTCTTTTTTCCTATTCCAGAAATTTTTACCATGCATGAGCTGAATCAAACGCTCAGACAATTTTTCTAGTACGATAATAACATGAGATTTCTCCTTTTTCCTTTCTTTTCTCTCTCTCTCTCTCTCTCTCTCTCTTTCAGTCTCTTTTTCAGCACATTAAGCGAATCAATGTTTACTATTCAGATTAATCCCTTTACTCCCTTACAATACCCTCTTTACCAAATTTTCTTGATATTTTTACATTTTTATCTACAAAAAAATATAGAACAAAACTAAATATATTCTCAGTCAAGATAAAACATTTTGATTCTCCTTGTATTCCTTGTAGTAATTCCTATTCTTCCAAACAATCCATAGATGCTTTGCGAACTCGTCTCGTACCCAGTCCTCCACTCGATTCGGAAAAGGCGAACGGAAATTTTAGAGAATAATGAATCGAGATATCCACCATGCAGTTCGGTCACGCCCTCCTCGGCCCCGATAGTTTTGCACAGATCGAAACATTTTCTGTTTTCTTTTGGGTTAAACTTACTTATTAAAAACCTATTTTATGTCAAACTACATTTCATAATTTTGTAAATTTCCTGAAAATGTTATTAAGTTTTAGATTTTGCTTGTGTAAACAGCGAGTCTTTGACATCATAAGAATAAGTATACTAAGGGTATTGGACACCCTTTTTTTAATTGCATCGTTTAAAAAACTCAATTATACAGTAAATTCGCGGACATTAGATAAAATCATCATATATATATTTATATTTGTATTTACCGGTGAAAACTTCCTCAGTTTCATCTTTCTGTGGTAATTCAGTCGCTCCTTCAAAGATCGTTTGCTGTAAGGATCGTCTCTCCCCATCATTCTTCGTGTACCATTGTGAAGTCCGTTCCAGAGGTAGCTTTCAGCTTCGCTGATTAGTGTGAACGAAATAAGAAATAAGAACAGCAGAAAAATTATCCCTCTGTCGGCCATTCCAAAAAGTTCTGTTCTTTGCTTTTTCTTTTTGTGATATATGTCCTCTCACCTTTCGTTTTATGATCTCCGTGCTGTGAAACAGCGCTTATAAACTTTTCTCTTTTTAAATATTTAATTTAATTTCTTTTCATTTCATTTCAAAGATCTCCAAAGCAAACAAAGATATTTATTCCACTTTTCAAAGCCGTGTTGAGTCAACCAATTCCCTTTCTACTGTGAGTTTTCTAAGCCTGGGTCAGTTAAGGCAGTTAATTAAAGTTAAGTCAATGAACTCGTGTAAATTATGAATGTGAAATTCAAATGAATGTGTCTTAGTTACTGTAGTTTGTCCGAACAGCTAACAAAGCAGTTAATAAATTTCTTCTTCTGTTTGCTGAAACCGATAGCACATTTTCATGAATTGCTTTTTCTTTTAGTGATCTCAAGTAAGTAAACAGATTTCCTTTTATTGTTTAAGTAAACAAGAAGTTCTCGAATCCTTCAGAATATGGAAAACATGTGTATTATCGAATAAAGTTTTGAAAAAATTTTTTTAGGTAATTGTTGTTCTTAGCGGTTTTGAACATGTTTGCCAACTCTTCATTTCTTTTTTTTTTTTAATTTTCCTACTTTTCTTCTGTCTTTTCTTATTCATCCATCCATCCATCCATCAATTTATCAATTCTTCCCATATGACTTACTCCCTTATTGCTTCTAATTTCGTTCGCTCCCACCCCCTCTTTTTTGTCTTCTGTCGAATTAATTTTGTCTCAAGTTTATTTTCCCTGTCCTATCTCATTTCCGCTATCCATTCATTTCATTCTCGCCACTTCTATTCTTCTTACGCTAGAATATCAATTATTACTAACCTAAAACAAACTGGATTTCCGTTGCTTTCTCATTCCTACCCGCATTAAATATTATTCCTACCTGGGTTGTCTCTTTACAACTCTCCAGAAGCTCCAGAAAGCTGACGTTTTTTTCTTCCTTTCTTCTCAAGAAAATTTAGCCACATTGTTGCCAAGAATTGGCCCACTCGAAATCACACACTTTGTTCTTGGGTTCTTCGTTTCTATGCACCGTATTCACATATTCTATGTGGTTTAATGAAATTTAGGCCAAGTTAAACTCGAGCTTGGTAGCCTATAGGCGTCATTAAGGGTCGCTATCTAAAAACAGTACATCATCAGTACATTATCCGTACGTCACTTGCGATCACGCAAGCAATGCAGTAATCGGTTGTGCAAGGTACAGAGTTCGCGGGCTGAGTCATACTATATTCTCTGTCGCT
Organism: Stichodactyla helianthus; assembly: GCA_015163945.2. Taxonomy (NCBI): domain Eukaryota; kingdom Metazoa; phylum Cnidaria; class Anthozoa; order Actiniaria; family Stichodactylidae; genus Stichodactyla; species Stichodactyla helianthus. Next base: position 2,515 of record WUAP02135129.1, read on the forward strand.
AGCTTTTTCGCAGTAAGCGCTATTCGCATCGCTGTTCGTATCGCAAGTGAAATTTTTTCTCATCATGCTGGCCACGAACTGCTCGACAAAGTACAACTGTTCTGTCTCCAGAGGACTGTCAGGACCTTATCCATGACGTGGTCCGGGCTGTTGTCCTCACCACATCCACATACCGGCACTGGTACTGACTTGCAGCACGTACACGGTACGGTATGTACGGTAACACTGAAATGGCTTCCCATAAGAATAGTCATCTTATGAGAAGGAAACGTACGGTACTGACGTGCAGCACGTACACGGTACGATATGTACTGTAACACTGAAATGGCTTCCCATAAGAATAGTCATCTTATGAGAAGGAAACGTACGGTATTGACGTGCAGCACGTACACGGTGCGGTATGTAGTAACACTGAAATAGTTTCCCATAGTTTCGCGGTGCATCAAATCCAATCACAACACGTTGTCATGATAACTGTAAAGTACTCTGCTTCCCACTCTTTTCATTTTTATTACTGTACGAAATGACCTGGGTATGAAATGAGTATGAGTACAGTACCCCCTGGGTATGAAATGAGTATGAGCACAGAACCCCCCTGTATATGAAATGATTGTCCCCCCCCCCCCCGAGTAAGAGTAGATTATAATTATAGTACCCTCCTGAGCAAGGCACCCGTCAACACGAAAAGCAAGCCCATGGTCGTCCACTGACCGGTCAGGCTGTACACACGTTATTTTTTAACCTACCCGTCCCCCGACTCCCTCACTGATCTAAAAATAGATGAACATAGAGCAGATTTCGTATGACTGTGAAAAAAGTCGAGGCACGAACACGGCGCGGACACGGTCAAGGCGCGGCAAGGAACTTTAGAATTCTAGAAAACATCACGGTCGCGGCAAGGCATGCTTACGGCACGAACCGTGCCGCGACTTTTTCACAGTCATACGAAATCTGCTCTATGTTAAACATGGGAAACTAAAGGTTGTTTTCGGAGGAGGGGCGGACAATCTCCCCAGTTCCTCCCTCCGCCCCCGGCTCCAAAAAGAATCTGGGCTGATGCTCAAGTTATCATCCACGGAAAGCTATAAATTTCCTTTAAAAATAAGGTGCCAAAAGAAGCGATTTGTCTCCTTGTTTTCCAACAAGTGGGCGAGTTAGGAAGTTTATATGTAATCCTTTGTAAACTGACTGACGTCAAACTACTTTAAATAACTCCGCGTGGAAGAAAAGATATCTAACTTTACTGACGCTGCGGAAGTTAGGACTTCATGGGAGTCTGTTTTACTGCCGTGTGGGATTAACGTCCGAAACTTCATTCAAGTTAATTACCTCTTTTCACCCAGTTTTACTATTCATTTACTATCTAGCTAATTGTTATTTCTACACCAACGCAGCCCATACTGGTTTACACGCTAGTTATCTGCTCATACCTTTCACAATATCATTTGAATTTCCTTTCACTTTCGCCTCATTCCCCATTCACTTGGCTTCAGTTGTTCAAAGCCTGATTAATTAGTTGGTATCCAGGTTGGATTACCGTGTGTCTTCATTATCATAAGGTTTAATCTGGGCCCTGTAGTTCAATTTAGACTCAACAACACCGACAAACTGACTAGCTCTGTAATGATGTAGGAAGAGCGGGAAATGGTTCCCGCCTTGAACTAACGGCAGAAAACGAAAACAACAAACTCCAATAAATCACAGCTCATGAACAGGAAAGCCATTTGCGTGTTTCCCGCTCAGCTCTATATATCAGCAGACGTGGGAGGAATGGGGTATTGCGCATGCTTAGAAAACTGACCATAGAGAACGCGGGCTCCCAGGTGGGATTGCAATTAAGCAGTCCAGACAAAAGAAAGCGTATTAATGGCGCTTTAAATATGTTTTGTTGATATACGTTAGTCAAATATAAGATCGAAAACAACAACTTTGCAGCTTTAAATATATATTTTTTTAACATATATCTGTAAAACATGTTTTTGATAACGATCAGCCAGTTGTGTTCCATGGAACTTTATCTGGTGACGTGCCGGCCATCTTGGCTGAAGCATGAATGAGTGAGTTCAAGGCTCGAGCATGAACAGAGTCTCATGGGAAAAAAAAAACAGTCAGAAAGTTCTTTCAATAAAGTAGAATTATTTGAAACTAAACTAAGGCTGATAAATCACACATGTATTTTCCGATACTATAAAACTTTGACAGAAAAGAACTGGCAAAAACTGAAGTTAAAACTGTAAAAAACTGAAGGATTCATTGAAGACATCATTACTAAATCACTAAATACAGTGAAATATTTGTTAAAAATTCAAAAGGGCAGACAAAAATTAAGTGAGCTTTTATAGACAACTAATAGTCCTATAAATGAAATTTTTTGTCATTTATAATGGTTTTAAAGTTTAAACAAACCCTATGACTTTAACCTTAAGCTTATTTCAAAAGTCCCCAAAAGGTTCAGACCCGCTAAAAGATAAAGCAAGAACAACAAATGTTAATATTTAAATCAATAAGTTTTAAAAATTTGTTATGAATATCGAAAAGTGCGCTGAGATTTCCTGGGAAGGTTTTAATGTCGCAGATAAAACGGGATAACTCCGAGGGTATTCCGCTAGGAAGTACAGAGCCTTAAATGACCGGACGGATTGGTGAAATTTGGGCATAAAAAACATAGAATTGAGACAGAATTTTGTCCATCTGCAACTGAATGCCAAACGGCTGAGTGCACCTCAGTTTTATCTTCTGTAATTGTTAGCTTCATTAAGGGGTGTGTGGTTGAAACTAAAGTATCAGGATTTTTTGAACGAAAAAATATCACTTGGATGAATGTCAGCCCGACGGGCAGCCTAAGTTCTTTTTCAGTAATTCAGTTTTACGATATCAATAAGATAACTGATAAAGATCGTTCTAACAGCCGCCGGAATATAGGAAAACTCGCGGCGAGATTTCTAGCAGTAATCTCAATAAAAAACAAAACTTAGTTGACGAACTTTATTTCAATCAAGAACTTCAACCATAACTAGAAGAATATCTCCACCGAGAAACAGTGTGAAATGATTTTTAAAACTGCCAAAATATCGCATGATCCAAACTACGCTTTTCTCCCTGAATTTATATGTTTTAGTTGAAAGTTAAAGCTTCTTAACAACTTGACGATATACGGGTTTATCATAATATTGATACAACGATATGTCAATTTTTTAATTAAAAGGCCATATTTCAGTTTAAACTCTTCGCTGACATATAAGTTGAAAACTCTTCAGTGTACGGCTGAATAGTTGAGCTCTGTGAAGGTTAATATGAAAACTGCATTGATTATAGATTAAGACTTTGGCGTCTTTTCGTCTGCGAGATAACTTCTAGTTGAACAAGCGACTCGAAATGGCACTGCAGGACATAAGAAAAAGCGCATTTTTTTCTTATTGAAAAACAGATGTTTTCCTTATATTCAACCAATGACAAGTGCCTTAATTGTTTACGAGCTCTAACTGGTTGAATATTACTTCAAAGAATCGAAACTGAGCAATGGCCGTATACGTTGTTGACTACAACGAGGCGACGCGCGGGACAAAAATCGATCGTAGCAAGACAATTAAAGAAAAAGTAAGCTACGAAATTGTTAGGTTGAACCTGTTATTGAAAGAAGAACCATTATTTAATCCAATTTCAGCCGTGAGTTTCCTCTACTAGTGAATAAAGCTAATAATTTTCGTCATTATAATAATGCCTCATTGAAACTGCTTTATAAATTCGATGCTTTTCATAGCAATCGCCATTTTTCTCGTTTTTTCTTTTAAATGAACAATCCAGCCTCGTGAATTTCCCGGATTGTCTTTTTCTTACATGTTATATATACACCTATTTCAAAAAACGTTGTCGCAGCCAAAGCAACAAGCCAAGTCCTCAAGGCAGTAATTCATCCGTTGAGATGCAGTCATTTTAGTCTTTTTACATGGCAGGCTGCTGTGCTTCCTACATTCAAAACTCAGCTAATATCCTGACCACAGACGTTTGCTTTTGTTCTACGTCTCATCGCTTCTTGCTTTTTGGCTGCGACAACGTTTTTTGAAATAGGCGGTGTATTATAAAGTGGTAAATTTTTAGATTTCTCGCACACACAGTTTCTTTCCAAAATGACGACTCTCAAATGGCTTACCCACACAAAGCAATAAAAGGCTTATCATTCAATCACAGCGCTTGAAATACAAAAACCACGTCTCGCTTTATTTCTTTACGTATAGTTATGTTTCTCTCAATGGCTTCTGTCTTCATTTAGACAAACTTTTTCAAGTGTTTTCCGGACTCCCAATGTCCTTTTAAGATAACCCGAAATTTAATTAAATCGGTAGCTCGTGCTGTGACCATCAAGAAAACTGAAAACGTATTTTTAATTCGTTGAAATAAGCTCTTTTTTCATCTTGCTTGAATAGCTTTTTCATTTGACAGGTTACCTGACTCGTAAAACTGGATTACAAACAGCAGGGGTGGTACAGTGAATACAAACATGTCAGATAAATAGTTTGTTACATTACTTGTTTTCCTAGCGTTGACTGACCGTTTTAGTACGTTTGACTTATATATAGAGGGCCGAAACAGTGTTTTAGTTATGAAATATAGCTAGTGGTTTTAAAAATATTCAAAATTACGAAAACTTACGAACACAGGAAGCCCAAAACATGCGTTAGTTGTGAAAGAAATGGCCTCCTTCGTAAGTCGTTATCAGCTGTCAGTAGAATTTCCTATACCTTTTTATTTTATTTTATTTTATTCTATTTTTTTAGGGGTTTTTTTAGTTTTTTTTTTTTTTTTTTTTTACTATATTTGCTTATTTATCATACCGATAAGCATAAATTAATCAATCAGACTTCAATAGACCCCTTGCAGCACGTCAGAATGCAGTTCAATCTGGGGGACAAAACGGAATAGGCCTTTCCCAAGATATGGTTGAGTGAGTCCTGTACTTGCCAAAGCCTCGATTTCCTTAACGTAGCAGTTTCTTCTTGGTGTTATTATGTAAATTATACATTGTTCAATCAACAACTCTTCTTTGCTTTATTGTTTAATCATCACGAAGTCCATTGTATCAGATTAGTACAAAGCTCAGTGCATGATGGTACGTACTGAAACCGAGGCTTTGGCAAGTACAGGACAGTCCCTCAACCATATCTTGGGAAAGGCCTATTCTAGCTCTCAAGAGAGCAAAAGTCTTTTGTTTTGTCCCCCCCAGATTGAGCTGCTCTGACGACATGTGCAAGAGGTCTATATTTAAAAAAAATGGTATGGTAACTTTTAATGCATGCTTTAGCGCAATTATTCTACTCAAATACTTTAATTTTATTGGATAATTTGTGCGAGAGCTGCAGTCAAATGAGCCCAGCCCAAATTTAATTAAACAATACCTCAGGTCAGAGGTAATTTTATTTTTTTGAGAGCTCTCCGCCACCTTTTTGCCGGGCTGTTTTCACTAGAACAATCTAGACTAGTTGAACTTGGCTCCGGAAATACAGTGAAAACACGAGAGTTAAGCTAGTGAAACTGGTTAATTTACAAACTTGTGCGAACAAACACAAAGACACAAAGCCTCGCCAACAAGTCGCGATAATGTGGGAAATGAGGCGACAAACTTTCGGATTTACTTCTCCGTTTTAGAAACTCCTTTAGAAAAACGAAAATTAACTATATACTGTAAGTTAAGATAACAAGGGTGGGAATTTTAACGTTGTTATTCCTGGTTGTAACCAATTAGTTTTGTGCGATGTCGTTGTGGAAAAGGGCCTGTTTTCCTCCTAAAGGATATGGATGTGTTGACAACCATTTTCAAAAATACATCTCAAAATCAAGCCTAAAGGGATTCGAGGAAAGAGATTGCCACAATTCCAACTTTATTCATTATCCGTCTCTGTGAAGCCGTTTCAACATTTCTTTCACATGTTTTTTAGGTTCTCAATGCCTCATTTTGGATTGCTATTTATTTTGTTTTCTGAAACTGGGGGGTTGTCAGATAAAGGTTTCCTGCTTTGGTTAGATACGTTGTTTAAGAAATGACACATTTCCTCTGTGCTTTCACACGCTTATGAAAACCGAGGCGCTTTTGAGAGAATTCGAGAGCAGATCAACAACATACTTTATTTGCACTCTTGAATTACAATGAGTAATATAAATTTAAAGAAAGAAAATTGACATATCATCGAGCACAGCTACTTCAGGTAGCTAAATAGAGCTAATTGGAGAAGTAGATGAGGTCAGACAGTGTACTCAAATTAAAATGTTATGAAAAGATAGACAAAGGTGGAAGAGTGTTTGGACCTGCTCGAGAATTCTCCCAAATGTGCTGAAGTTTTCATAAGCGTGTGAAAACACAGAAGTATTTAATTTCTTTCATAAAATAATTACAGATTCTATGATGTTGACAGGCTAATGAAACACGGCTATTTAGCCAATCAGAGCGCGCGTAGTATCTAAAATTATTGTATAAATGGCAATCAATGCATGGTTTAACGACTTTTCTATTTTTGCGTATTCGAATGTTATGATATATCGGGGTCTTATAAAGTCTTTGAAAATATCTTTCAGTCCAAATACAAAAGTACTTTTTGTTTATGGACGCTGAAATTATAATTTCACAGTTTTTTATACAGTTAACACGCATAATACACCCATTTTCCTATTCGCTTTTAGTGTGTATTACTTCAATGTGTGCTATTTATATCGACAAATACCTGTTGACTCATAAATGTTTTCCTAACGAAAAAGTACAGCTTAAATAGGGATTTTATAGTATTTTCCTAAGGAAGGTGTGTTGGGAACGAAGAAAAGTCATGGGGAAATCCATGGATGTTTTGGCGGGAAACTTTTGAAGACGTTCAACGCCCCAGTGCAGCATACGTCAGTGCCCAGCATGTCGACAGCGTGCAAAATGCAACACTGACCACTGACGTAAAGTTCGAGAAAAATCCAGAAAGATTCTGGACCACTACCACTTGTTTATTTTAAAGCAAACACTCAGGTCTATTTTTACTTGCTTGTTTTCTTCACCCGCCTGTGTGCCTCCACGGTGTCCACTATTAGCAGAAAATCAGGTCATTTAGATGTCCTGCCATTAGAACGAGACGTGACGACAAGCATGGTACAAAATGTTCGATCCAGAACCAATAGTGTAGCAAAGTGAACGGAAAATAGAATCCGACAATCGCTAAACTTGCTACATTAACTTAGCTTCTCTAAAAAGGCAATAAATTCTCTGTGACTGCTCAAAAGAACGTAAATACTTTTTAAGTGGTAGATCAAATAAATATTTTCGTTCTGTTAAAGAAGAGGTTGTTGAGAGCTTCGTTGTCTAAGAATTTAAATCAAGGTGTTCATTTAAGCAGCCGTAGTATTATGTATTCTTTAGTGTACATGTGCCATACTTAAGATTGCTAGTCGTACTAACATGAAATTATCCCCATAGACTGATTCCACTTTTGATATACGAGTATTGTTTAAGTACCCCAGTGACAATCCGGATTTTGCAAGGTATCGCTCCATGATAACATTCAGTTTTCTATAGTTCGTAATTACATAGATCTAATTTCGCTAAATCGGCTCAATATGACTGGAAGCCGCTTCCAACGCAAATGGTTTTACAACTGAAATTGAGGAAACGATGAGAATACCTGTGACCTACTTAAGACTATAACCTTACTGATTCTGGACATTATAAATAGTCTGTACTCCAAGAAGACGCTCTCTTTGTGGTCTACTTTAAGCTCTTGCTATCGACATTTATCTCAGTGTTATTTTATAAGCTGAGATTACCAATAAGCGCTAGAATAATGCCCAAAGTGCTACTGCTAACTCAAATCCTTGCCTTCATCTTGATAGTTCAATTCGTTCTTCAAGTTTCTTGTATCTCGGCTGGCCTGTTATTGAATGCTGGTAGACCAAAACCCAAGCCTACCATGTCTTTGATGAGCAAACGTTCAAAAAGGAACTTTCAGAATCTGTTTGACTCGAGGGAGAAAAGACTGCCAAATGACTATCGTATGATGTTGAGAAGAGAACAGACACACTTTGAGGTAAGCAGAAAACTCTTGGATTCAACTCTCAATAAGGAAGAAATGCGAGTCACTGGCAAAGTACGCGCTTTTGTTATGAGTTGAATTCATAAGTTTCAGCTTTAAAATGTTACATAAAAATTTCACGGATAGTTAATTTTATATTTTAAACAGTAAAAATTATGAACAAAATATAAGATCTCTTAAACGCTTTGATGTATTTTCGCAATTGGTTTTAACAACAAAATAGAAAGATAGAAAGAAAGAAAGGAAAAAAAAAAGGA
>WUAP02135129.1:10928-28639 GCA_015163945.2 Stichodactyla helianthus
AGAAAATAAAAGAAAAGGAAGAAAATAAAAGAAAAGGAAGAAAATAAAAGAAAAGGAAGAAAATAAAAGAAAAGGAAGAAAATAAAAGAAAAGGAAAGGAAAGGAAAGAATGGACCCCACACCCAAAATTGGAGTGAATTTGAGTTCTCACTAAGAGGGAAAACTATCAAAACAAAAACACACCAGAAACTAGTAACTTTTCATTTCTTTTTATTGCAGAGTAAGAAAAACTTTTGTGAAGATGCTCTACTATTCTGTCAAACAAGAAAACGCATGGCCGAAAGAAAGATAATTGAAAATTAAGTTAAGATTGTGGTCGAACCAAACGTGACATAGCTCCAACAAAGCCAAGTGTCTCCCACTGAGATACCACATGCTAAAAAGGAAAAAAGTTATTAATTAATCGTAGATGAACTATTCTTTTATTTCCTCATAAATCAAAGATAAAATTTCTTTACTCAATGATATATATTCTTGTAATTTAAATAAAATATGGTTCAATCCATTGGGAAGTTAATATTGATTAAACATTGTCGGCTAATGTGAATTTGTAACTTTGCAAGAAATGAAAATAATTAAATAAGAAATGATATTTTGCTAAATTATTTGTTTGTGTTCGTGTATTTGCTTAAGTCAACAGTGACAAAACCACGCTTCGGAATTTCGTTGTAAAATGCTCAAAGCCCACAAGGCTTGTCTTGACAGTGGCTCATGACTTTCAGTAGAAGTCCTCTTCAGACTCTAGAATCAAGGATCATGTTATATTATTATATTTAATTCTTAAGAAATATATGAGTGAAAAGTTCAAAACTTTTTAAATCCGTGTAATAAATCAAGAATAAAAAACAACAGACGAAGAAAAGTAGAAGGCAGAATTAAATGTTTAAAATTCATTACGTGGTAGACAACAATTATTTATAGGTTAGAGACTGTTGTGAGTGTTTTGTTTACAAATAAACGCACTTGCTGACTGTACAATGAACTCGAAATTTCCATACTGCACTCAGCTTCGCTTCGTGCAGTATTTGAAATTTCTCGTTCATTGTACAGTAAGCGTGTGCATTTATTTGTAAACAAAACACGAACAAAAAGTCTCTAACACTTTTAATATCCAATCAGAGTTCACTGCAGTACACAAATATGTCGCGGCCGTAAAAGCGTGCATTATCACTGTGCATTATTACAATAATGCACGCTCGGACTTGATGTCGTCACATACAGCAAGACCACGTGATCGATTTTAGCCAATGACGCGCGTGGATTTTGTACAGTGAACGATGATTCTATAACTTGAATAACGAGGTGGTGGTGAAAATATCCTATTAAATATTTTACGCCTTATAAAAATAAACAAAATTAATTTGTTATATTTTTATTAATTTTAGTTTATTTCTAATTATTACAGTATTCGTGTAGTACACACTTCAGTGTTTGCTCATCGAAAATTTTCAAAAATACCCTTAAAAGATGTAGAATAAAATAAATGGACCGTGTACAATAATGCCGCAGATGTACTGGATCTGTTAAAGATCTTCAGCCAATAGACTATAAAAATGAATGGCTGTAACTACGTGAAAAACGTAGAACGATAACAACACGACGGAGCCAACACTCAGTCAATCAAAAAGCAGACGTGGATAGCTATTTCGGCCTTATTGGGCCTCATCAGCACGTCGCAGCTTTAAAAGATACCGGAAGTCTTTTAAAAAGGGTGTTGCTTGGCGATTTTTAACCCCTAAGAGATACCACTAATAAATAAATAAAATTGGATTAAAAAACTGTTGAAATGTTAAGTATGACTGATAATAAAGCGCCTAAGCTCTACGTTATAAACATAAACCCCACTGCGAAAAGCGATGAGCTCTCCCGTTTTCGATGCCCTAAAAGATACCAGGGAATTCTGAGATTCTAAACTTCAATTTTAACACCCTAACAGATACCAAGTCGCTGATTTTTACCCCTAAGAGATACGACGAGCATACCCGATACTTTTACCAGGATTTTCCCCTGGGCGTACAGTATTCGTGTAGTGCGCACTGTCGTGTTTTGTCATACAGCATTCGTATAGTACTGACTTTTCAAGGCATGCGTAGTATTTGCCTTTTTTCAACTTTGGCACAGCGTATGAAGTATCCTATAAATGAGGAGGGAGTTGAGATTTCAAAATTTTGTTGAAGCTTTTATACCAACATGATATACAAATACCATGTTGGGCTACCTGTGTTTCTTAGCATTGAATCCTGGGAAAGCAAAATGGAGATTGAATGGACGTATGTCGGCACATAATAATGACCCGAAAAAAATACCGTTTATTACCGAACTACCCACAGCGATCTCGTTTAACGCCGAGATAAAGAACAAAATATTACTATGGCGCTTTCTGTATAGGGAAATTAATGTCTAATTGTCCATGAACTTGACTGCATTTTTCACACGAAAGAATGGCGTCCAATGTACAAGACTCAGTTAAGCTTACATTTATAATTATATTCTACGTAGCTTTAATGCCCCAGACTTTAACACAACAAGTCGAAACAAACCCCGAGATATTGGTAGTTAAGAGTTTAAAGTCACTAGGAGCAGCTATCCAGTATTTTACGAATAGAGAAGCCAATGTTGACACAAATGAATTGCTTGGTTTGCGTGTTGTCGCAGGTAAGTTATGCTTATTTAAATATTAAACAACTTGTGCTACTGTTTGTTTAGGTACGTGTTATTTGGTTAACGGTATATATATATATATATTTATTCATTGCTATTACTTCCCATTTGTATTCTTTTTATTTATTATTCGTTGAATTTAGTTTGTGTTAGCCAGTTATAACTTACTTTGTAAAACTCTTTTACATCGTTTAGAGGGCATGCATAGAACAGAATGGAACAAGAAAAGATGGATAGATAGATAACTTTATTTGAGTTTCAAATATTATTTAGCTAATAGGGAATACTATATAAAGATAAACGTAGTAAAATTATAAAAGTATATACATCTAAAAGGAATATTGCTAGGGGACCGTTCATAATTTATGGTTGGGGTGCCATGTGGATTTGGAGGGGGGGGGCAGAAACTTTCTTACAAAACATTTAGGGGGTCATCAAATGTTTCGCTTCACTAAATATGATATATTTAGTGCATAATATTATGCATGTTTGGGGGGAGTCATCAAAAAATTTTTCTCTCAAAATTTGAAATCCCCTAACTCATAGATTATGAACAGTCCCTAAAATTAATTAATTGGTAATTAATCACCTATTTAATTAATATTATTCTAAAAAATTAAATTTCAAATCTAAAACTATGTAACTATATTAAATATAAATAATAGACCAGTTTCAGAAACAACACAATAACTTTAAGTTTTTTAGACATGCTGAATAATAGATATATTGAAAATGAATATCTAGCATGCCAGACAGCACCATCACACCCATGTCTGGAACTAAGTATTAAACACAAGCAAACCATCAAGCACGCTAGATACATCAGTAGTCCTAACAGCTTTCCTATATGAATTAATACTAGGTGTCTGTTTAATTTCACTACTTTCTGCACCTTTGGGTGCTTTCTACACGAGCCCCTGACTTGGAAGAATTGGGCAGCCACTCCCTGGGTTATTGAAGTTAAATATATCACCTTTGCCTTTTTTTTTTTTGCCTACTTAATTTACTTTATAAAAGGGGCCCAGATATCTAATAGAACGCTTCCTAAATTATGAATGCTCATGTAAAGTATAATGGTATTAAAAGTTTAAAATAGATTACTTTAATTATTTGTATTTTTTGTTTCTTATGTTGCAGAATCATTATTTTCAACAATAGAAAATTGCATGGAATCAGCAAAAGTGTCTGTTCCACAAGTACTGCTAGAAGAAATGAAGCTACTATGTGCAAAACTCAATGTACTTATCCCTAGAATACTGAATATTCACAAACCAATTTCAAATAAGGGATACAAAAGATTTATCGCTTCACGTTTCAAAGGTTTTCGATCTTATCGACCAATACAAGTGGATAAGGAAGACAGACCAACACTAAAAATCTTAGAAGGAGTAGAATTGCAAGATTTTCAAGCATGTTTAGGAGATTTAATTCTGAAAAATGCAAGCACATGTATCATAAATCAACAATGTTGGAAAGTATTGGAACCCAATATTTCTCAAGGACAAAATGTTCCATATCAAGCCATGGTTCTGGTTATGGTGGAATTATTAGGTATGATTTGTTTAATTTTATTCATTTTATTACAGTTAGTGTAACAACAGTTACAGTGTTACAACTTCAGGTCCACCTACGTTTTTTACTACCAATTGACCAAATCTATTTGGGCATACTTGTTTCCATATTTGAGACCACATGTCATTCCTTGGAGAATATGATTCTTTGTTTGAGGCTTATCCATATTAACGTATCTTCTCAAGCATTACTAAGAGATGGCATGTGATCTGGCATGGGTAAACACTACGGCCAAAGTGATTTGGTCTATTACAGGCAGATTCTTAAATGAAAGACTCTTAGTTTATCATAAAATTAGCCAATCTGATTTTACTCTTTTCATGACTGAAATAGAAAATAAGAATATTGTCCTTGTCCTTGCACTGTCCTGTAAATGAGTGACCTGTGATTCAAAATATAACAGGATTACAATTTTTAATGGGAAATCAAGGATACACTTAGGATAAATTGTAGACTACACATTCTGAGGCACACAAAGCATCAAACTTTTTTTAATTCAATAAGAAAAAGAGAGAATATTCTTTCATTTTTCCATTAGCAGATGCATTAGAGAAATACCTATGCCATTTGCTTCCCTTTTCAATCTGCTCCCAATAGAAAGAAAGAAAGCCATATGTTTCACACAGCCTGTAACCTCTACTGTGTGTTCTTTTTCAGGGTGCTCTTATCAAATTAACCAGAAATGGAACTCCATAACCATCGAGGACTTAGCTGATCATATTTGTTACTCTCTCTATCCTAAAGTCTCTTCATTCCATGCATCTGATATCTCACAAGATCCAGAAGAAGTTGGAATTTTTTTAGATGCATTTTTTGCATGTAGCCTCTTAGGGTTTCAGGATTTTTTACAGGTAACGCACATGCGTATACCAGCTGTTGTCCAATGGCAGTTACCTGATGGATGCTTCGGCTTGAAAAATATAGAAACTGACAAGGGTGTAACAGGTTAGTTTTTGTTGATTCATTTAAGCCCTTCTCTGTGGAGGCCTTATGTGCCACGAGGCACAAAGTACATGTAGATGGGTAGTAGGGTAACAGGTAATTTAAGCCCTTAATTCTGTCATACTGTTCTATGTTATTTCTGTATGTACACACAAGCCTTTCTGCTCAAGCCCTCTATGTTATTGCTACAGTAAATAAATGGTTTAACTTCCCTCTAAGTTTTTTCTTCTCATTTCTTCTTGATAACATAATGTGTTTCTCTCTACTCTGATGGAGCATGATCTTCTGTTAATCAGAGTGTAGAAATGTCTATATTAAAAAATGTTGCTTGCTTTATTTTTCTATATTACTGTTACTAAGAAGTCTGTGTTGGTCTCAGTAAGTTGTTGATAGGGTGTTATGCATTTGCACCTTGCATTTGTTTGTTATAGTAATTTAACAGTAATACCATAATAGAATGAGAATTCATCTTTACTGGTGATATATCATGAGAGACAGAGTTAAAACTTTTGAGACTCAGTACACATACTTGAACAATGTTTTTTAATGAGCTTTCAACTCTAACTAGAGTCGTGATCATGTTATGCAGTCATACTTGATGTCTTATTAAAACTCTACTCTATATTTTTCAGGAACTTGCATACCCCGCATGAGCAGTGCAGCCATTGGTCAGCTTGGATTGTATCTAAGATGGCTTTTAGATCCAACTGGATATACTGCTCTAACAGGAATGCAGCCATTCCCTTCATCATCCTGGTTCATTCCTTTAGTCATCATACTTTTTGTAATCATTTCAGCATTGTTTGGTATAAGAAGAGTCAGAAGATTGCTCTTGGGTTTATTATGGAGATTCTATGATCTTTTACGATTCACTAAAAAGTGAAACTTGACCATAATCTTATTGATGTTAGAGCTAACTAGTGGAAATGTATGGAATTGTAAAAAATATTGATCTCAGATTATGGCTTTTCTTCATATTTATATTGATCTGGGTTTATGAGTTTGCTTCATATAATTTATTTATTGAAGTAAAAAGGATATAGACCTAATAGACCTAATCCATTGGACATATTTGTTTTCCCAATTCAGACCATGTGTTATTAGCTTGAGAATAAGATTCTTTGTTTGAAGCTTATCCATATTAATGTGTCTTCTCAAGCGCTACCGAGAAACAAAGAAACAATACCCAAGGGAATGACACGTGGTCTGAAATGGGAAAACAAATACACCCAATAGATTAGGTCCATTGAAATATAGCAGTAACAGCTAACATTTTAAGATGAGCAGACACTACCATTAAAAGGAATCTTCACAAATAACATTTTTCAGGGAAGCTCAATTGCTTTATCTGTAAGGTTCTTAGGTTTAACATTAGACTAGAATTCCAGATTAAGCCATCATGAGTGACTAGCCTCATTTTTGTGTTTGTGTTTTTTACAGATTTGAATTGGCAAAAATCCCCCTTAGATTCAAACTGTTGAAATTTTTCCCTTACAAATATTTTCTTTTGATTGGCTTTTTTTAAGAGTAATGATTTCAAAATATACAAATTACAGTAACTTCATGTATTGTGGTTGTGGTAAGTTGACAAACGTTTTCCATAGTAGACGGTGAAATGACAGTGTTTTCAGTGTTGTGATGTTCCATTTATATTAAACATTCTTCCTTTGACGTTTTCATTTTTTGCATTAGAAACCTTTTCCCTTTGATTTTGTAGGTCAATTACAAGTGCCATGACAAACAAACAAACTATTACCATTAAAACCTGCACATATTTTATATTTTGAAAATTTTTAAACGTTTTCAATATATATGTGGACTTGATGTTGGAATAGTAAATGACCCCATTTAGAGGGAATTTTTATTACTTTTTTGATAGTATTGATTTCAATAACTGATTGTGAATGTGAAATAGGATGCTTGTTGAAATAAAATGCCTCTTACAAAACAAGCAGCTTTGATTTGTTTTACAAATTTGAAATGTGGTGGTGGTGGTGGTGGTGGTGGTGGTGATGGTGATAATGACAACTTTTTATTCATGGTGTCACCCTATACTAAACTGCATTTTTGTGATTTCAGTGATTGGTTACAGTATAATATGTTTGACAGAGCACTGCATTTAGCTTGCTCCACCTGACAGTCTCTCAGTTATGGTGGTAAAATAAACAATACTGCAATTGCAATCAAAATGCACATGGCCAAACCATACCCGTGACCAGAAGGGACAGGAAGTTGTGTGGCACCAGAACAGAAGGGATTGTCTGTATCATTGGTTATCTGGAGAATACTTGGACTGAAACGGCAGAATTTGACTTGCATCTTGTGAGTACAGGACTTAGCATCAGCATATACACTGAAAAATAATATTAAAAATAAGCCAACCTCATCTTTACAGGGGTAGGAGGTAAATAATAACATAAGCTTAAAGAAGGCATTTTTGGGGGGACTTTTGGGGCTTCTTTGCTTTTTTTTTTTTTTTTTTTTTTTGAATAACATTGTCAAGCTTTAAGAGGTTGAGAAAGTCAACAGTTCACAAGACTTTCACGCCTAGTGAACAAAAGAATTTGGACCAAAATAGTGACCTGATGCCTGTGCTTTAGGGATGAATTAAGTTGTCCCCCTAGTTCCCTTGGGACATTAAAAAATATACCACGATGATTCACATTGTCATGCTTTATGTTATCCAATCTGTTTACTGACCACTGTAGACCCATATCAAGTTCAATGCAAGGACTAATCTTCCCCTCCCCCCCGTACACACACACACACAAATTTTCTGGGTGATTAATCTAATATTAGCTTACTTGCAGAGATTTTGGTTGCCTTCATTGAGGAATTTTTCTCTGAATTTCTTGGCACAAGTTTCTGCTTCTCCATAAAATCCACTCTCACAAGGGATGATGTCACGCAAGATATCTGGACGATCTGTCGCGTTCACCGCGTTACAGAATAGCCTTGTTGCTTTCGTGACACTAAGGATACCATTACTTAGTTTTTGGAGAAGAGCTTCGTCAACGAAAGGATTAAAGCATTTTTCTTTGTAGTGTTCCTTGATGCAAGACTTCAGTCGTGGAACCTCAGTGCTGTTAATAAGAAATGTCAATTTAGTTGACTTAGTTTGATCAGAGAACCTGTACGGGGGGGGGGGGGGTGGTGTCAATCCCATTCACCAGCCAAATTCTTTTACAAATCCCACTTCCCAGCATCCAAATCCCCAGCTCTTTTCTTTAGAAACATTTTCCCATCGCCATTTTGTTGTTTCTTCCCATTCCCAGTGGATTTCATCCCATTTTTCCCAGGGGAAAATAGGCAAATCCCAGTTCTTAATTATTTAGCCCAAATTTGCTTGATAACTTTTGTTACCTCAAGACCGTCTGCGTAGGGGACAACCTACGTTATTTAGTTCGTATTTTTAGTTCGTATTTTACATTTCAGTATTACTGCATACCGTACCGTGTACGTGCAGTATCAAAGGTTTGTCGCTCAAAAATTGTAACGACATGCAAACCATCTAATCACAGTACTTTGATAATTACCTGCAGGAAGATCTTATCTTGTTAGTCAAAGCTTCGATGAATGTCTTCTCGCATTCTCTTTCTTTCTTGTAGTAGAAATCCATTTGACAAGTCAGGGAAATTGGAGAAACTGTCAAGAAAGATAAGACGTGATAAACTCCCAAAATTCACATGTAATCCTATCGTCGATCTTATTCCTATTCAGTGACTTTTACTGAACATCAATAGACCTTTCCCGAACTGGCTTGGATGATCACGAAGCAATGGTTTCAAGTCGAGGTTGGTCTTGATAAACAAAAGAATCAAGTTCAGTCTCGACTTGGAACCATTGTTTCGTGATCATCCAAGTGAATTCTGGAAAGATCTATTTAAAATCTCTGACCAAATGACCCTGAATGACTGAATTAGAGATTGACTCTTTTATCTGAATTTTGTCCTGAATATCTGGTCTTCCTGGTGGCTTAGATTATTACCTGTAGGACATGGACGATGGCTGTCGGTGCCATTTGCACAGAAAGGGTTATAGGAATCTGTCTCCAGATTTATCACAGGACAGTAATGATTCGTTATGTTAGCTGCACACTTCTTGGCATCAGCGAGAAACCTGAGATGAGAACGAGGAACATCTCTTTCTCTGACTTTATCATCATCAGCATTATTATCACCATCATTAAGGTGCGGTAATGGGAACAACAAAATGTGCAACTTGTAGCGCAACAATGATACTTTGCAAGTTACAGAGCGATGTTGCTCGTATGACCATCATCTACGCAACAAGTCACGAAACAGAAATCAATGTTGCAAGTTTTGGCTGCTTGTTGCAAAAAGAAGAAGCTCTTTCTACTTCGTTCAACAAAATAACGCAACTTACAACGTCGCTCTGCAACTTGCAAAGCAACATTGTTGCGCGACAAGTTGCACGATTTTGTTTTTTCGTACCGCACCTATATAACCACGACTATCATCACCACTATCACCATCTTTATTAGCTCTAACACGCCTACCATTGCCATCGCCTTCAATGTTATCACAAATAACGTACTTGCATAACGTAGGATCATTCTTGTTGGCTTTATATTTGGTGACAAACTCATTCCAACAGTTTCTTGCCTGTTGGAACTTTTGTTCAGTTCCAGACTTGCAACTTAACATTTGGAATAAAAGCTTGTTTACGGAAACACTGTCTGTAGAGAAGATTGAAAAAGAATTAATCACTGAATCAATCCAGGATGAAGTGAAAAGGCGGGAAATGAACGGAGAAGAGGATAGAAATGGGAAGAGGAGAGAGGGGTATGGGATCCCTGGCCTTCAACAGACTGATGCAGATCCTTTTAGTAGTTGTATCATTTTCTATTTTCCATGTTTCACATTTGCTTTTGAGTATATACATGTACATTTGCCATTATAGCGGGAAAATAAGCACGTGTTTGTGACACTAGCTAGTTTATACGTACGCACCTGTTCCACAGTTGAAAACGATGGTCTTAAGCAAGTCTACAACAGCAGACGAAAAACTAGAATATCTTGAGCCTTCCAAACATTTCTTTACGTGTTTGTCCATACAGCTGATTTGGTTTTGGTAAGCAGAGCTGAAGAAAAACCAATATTTTACTATTTTACCACCAGAACGCTGAGACACGGTACCGTCACGGTCATGATGACACACATTATCGGACTGCTTGCTCCTCCCCTATTCTAAATTTCTTGGGTCTGTCCCCCTGATCAGTAATCGCGTGGTCCTAAGATTAGATCATTTTGGTGTCACACTTACTCGCATGTTATGTCCTTGTTGCGTGCAAGACTTTCGATTGCTGTCCTCTGGCACAAGGAAACACCATGGACGAAAAATGTTCCGTTGCAGTTGCCAGGTAAATCTGCAAACACGCCTACGAGAAATGAACGATAGTAAACTTGATGAAACAAAATCCCCCCTCCCCCCCGCCTCCCTTCACGGCACTCGCGCACCAGGCCATCAAGGTCCCCGATACCGGTTTTTTCCGATTCCCCGAGGGTTGAAGATCGAGCTTCATACCAAAAAAACCCCTCCAATGTTTAGATTCTCCACGGAAAAAGGCAAACTTCAAGATTTTGCTGATGGTAAAACTGTGTGGTTTTGCATAATTCAAATCGGTATTAATATCACTGATATCCAACTTTTAGCCAAAGTGATTTTTTATCCTGACTTTGAGGCTGAACCGGTAGCGTCTCCAGCCCTCATCGCTAGATTTAGTTTGCAAAAAGAAAACAGATAATAAATTTGAATAACAAATCGAAATATCAAACAGAAATGATTACATTTGGGCTGAAAAGGAAACAGCTGAATGTTCGGCCATTTTTTTTTTATGAGTGTGTGACAGTATATTTTATATCAAACTCAACGCTCGTGACCTGTGACCTTTCTGCCGTTTATTATTAATCACTGAATGTCTTATTATGGAATTTTTTCGCTTATGAATTGATTTTCTAGGGACAATTCTTTTACAAAGAAGAAATAGAGAGTAGAAAAAGAGAGGGATAAAAAATCCTGAAGAAGTCGAACTGAAAGCGAACTGAAGCGAGTGGAGACAGAAATAAGTTGCCTTTCCAAGCGAGTAGAGTTGCCATGCAGTGGTTTTCATTAACCCGTGAAACAATGTGTACTAATTAGAGGGTATTAGTCAGACACAATAAAAACAAAAGAACCGAAGTGTAAAAGCGTAATTACGCTAAAGTGTTTTCACGGGTTAATGAAAACCACTCTAATCTATTTATAAGTTAAGTCATTTAGCCTTTAAAGCTAATGAACTTGGGAGTAAATAAACGCAAATTTCAATAACCATTACTATCAATTAATTAACGATAAGCTATGAAGGACAATTCATAAGTTACCGGACGGCATTTTTACCTGAAGAGAAAGCGACAAGTAGAAAGACTACCGTTGCTGTTGTTGAATTCATGAAGACCATGATTGAAATCAGGCGGAAGTTCCTCAGCGCTGTAGCTTTAATACGAAGAATATGAGGTCGAGATCAGAAGAAAGTCAGCACTTGACAATTAAATAGCCTAGAATCGGCTAAAGAGAATTCGGCATTAATCTTCTGAGCCCGAAAGTGTGGTAACTAACAGATAGGATGCTTTAGGACTGAATCCAATCAACTATACTGCTATAAGGTAAACATCGACTGGGCTCGAGATTAAGCCTTCAGTATAGTGGGCGGTTGTCATGATGTGTATAGAATTTGATTGGCAGATTTCTGCATGCGGTCAAGATTGAAACACTGTTTAAAAAATAATATTAAGAAGATGATGATGATGATGATGATGAAGAAGAAGACGATGAGGAGGAAGAATAAAAAGAAGAAAAAGACATTTATAATCCCGTCCAAAAGACGAATATATAAAATTCTACAATTACTTACCCTATCCCCCGCTAGTAAATTGTAACTCGATCTTTCTTGTTTCTTGCACAGCGTAATCCACTTTTTCTAAGCAAAATTTATTTTACGAAGAAACACACGATAATTTAGAGATTTTTAGTGAATCAGAAAACGTTTTGAACATGTTCTATTGAAGTACTTACCCCACCCTCGACAGTAAGTAGTTTCTTCATGCTCCCATAATCCATCGCTTCGATTCTCACTCACACACTCACACTTGAATCAAGGCATGACTGAATGTAGCTCTAAAAATATTTCTTTTTACTACAATTTACACTTGTTCTTCCAATCTAGCTTCAATACACGATAGCTCTAGGTGTATAAAATGTCTCAGGTTTGTTCAAATTGTGGTGGTAGTGATATAGACTTCGATCCATCTCGAGGTAATGCGGTGTGTGTAAACTGTGGCTCGGTCCTTGAAGACAACATTATCGTCTCCGAAGTTCAATTCCAGGAGAATAGTATCGGAGGAACTAGTGCCATTGGACAGTTCGTTTCTTCTGAAGGTAGTTTAATGGAGCTGAGTGAAGTGTTTGTAAGGACGACAGCGGTTCAAGATGGCGGTTTTCACCAAGGCCTCGTGTCACATGTGACATGACATGGCTGACTACAGAAAACGTTAAAAATATTGCTCCTTCTCTACAAGAAATTAAAAATTTTCATTTTTGTCTATATTCTTTTTTTCTATTTTCTTTCTTTTTAACTGACTTTGATTTTTTTCCGAGACTTAGTTTTTTCTTTTTTTTTTAGTATTCTTGATTTACTATTTTTTCTAATTGGGCGCGCTTTCAACTTTTATTTGGTTTAAAATCAACAATATATTAAAATTTTCGACATAAAAAGAAGAATTAGGCCTATAATAAATCGATATAAAAGTCTTGTAAATTAATATCTCAAACCAGGATTCGACCTGGCGTTGCTTCTGAAAGCAATGGCTTACGAGACACACTCACGCACCACTAGACCACGAATGGAGGGGGGTGTCACGTGAGGTTTTCAAAATGCATTATATTCTATACAAAGAATTTCAATACCTTAATGCCAATTATATTACAGTTCTAAAAGCAGCACATATATCATTTTCTTTTTAAAAATGTATACTTTATCTCGATATTTTATTGTTACTATCATATCTATGTTTTTTAGACTTTTGAAACTCAGTATTGATTTATTAATTATTAATTTATTGATAATTTATCATTTTCAGGTAATAAAGCTGGTATAGGAATTGGGACAGGGTTTAGACATGGTCTAGGACAGGAATCCAGGGCTATAACACTAGAAAATGGTAAATATCCTTTAATTTAAACTGGAAATATCCTTAGGATTATCACATGGTGATTGGTAGGGAAGGCAGTAAATTAGGGGAGGTAGACACCCACCTCTAAAATAATCATAAAAATTTTTGATACAGGGACCACAGAGAGGGAGGGGCTGGGGGGACTTTAGCCTCCCACCCCCCTACTTTTTTTTTTCAAATTTACATGATTATAAAACCTTCAAAGGTGCTCTGTGATCCTTGTCAAGACTTGCCCCCCCACTTCCAAAGGTGCTCTGTTGTCCCTCTGATACCCCTCACACTCTTGAGGTATATTTAACAATTATTCCATGAAATCGAGTCGTACATGAGCTCATAGCCGACGAGGCGCTGTGCGCCTTGTCGGCTATGAACCATGTATGACGAGATTGAGTGGAATAATTGTTTTATTATATCCTCATCCACTGGATTGTGAGAAATGCAGATTTTAATTATTTTCAAGTTTAAAAAGCGAAATAACGTCGGCGAAATGCTCCGCCATTTTGTTTACTTCTCTACTCACGGGATATGAGCTGGTATCCTAGTAGTAGAGGAACCAATCAGAGCGCGTGATTGCTCATATCCAGTGGATGTGGATATAATAAAACAAATTATGACCCTTCCCTTATTTGCAGTTCCTCACCCTGCTAACCATGGCAATTTTGTAGTCCTAGTTGAGCATGTTCAATACAGTGAAACTTCCTCAATGTGGACACCTGTCTAAGGTAGACACCTTTGCCTGGTCCTGGCCAATCGCCATACAGTACATTCTCTGTAATGAAACTCCCTCCAAGATGGACACTAAGAGCTGGTCCCAAAGGTCTCCGCTTTAGAGGGAGTTCACTGTAATAATTTAAAAAAAAAACAGAATTCAAGTGTTATTGAATTTCTCTACTAGGTCGCAAGAGGATCAATGCTTTAGGTCATCAGCTTCAAATGAACCAACATTGCATTGACACAGCATTTAATTTTTATAAACTTGCTGTAAACAAGAGACTAACCAGAGGTAGAAGAACAAGTCATGTGGTAGCTGCTTGTCTGTACCTGGTTTGTAGAACAGAGAAAACTCCACGTATCCTTTCTGTTTACCAGGTTCCATTGGGATGGTAGAGTATAGATTCCCTTGCATTTTTTGGAAGCCAGTCTCCTGCCATATTTGTTATTTTGTATGATTTTAAATTCCTTGACAATGGTTCAGATATGTTATTAGACTTTAGTGATGTTTTACAGGTTGGTTAGAACCTTTCTATTTGATTTTCAATTATATTTTGGAAAAGAAATATAAATTCCTTATTGATAATTTCTTTTTTCTAGATTGATGTTTTCACACTTGGCAGAGCATATTTAAAGATTGCTCAGGAACTTTACATCAACCTTCCTGCAATTGGTATATTACATCTTTAATTTCTTACTGTATGTAGAGTACGGACTGGGTGTGATGCTTTGCATAAATACAGTTGCTTGTTGTTCTTCAGTACACATGGAATTGTCACATGGGAAATGAAAAACTATTGTGTCCATGATGGAACATGATGCAAATTGTCCCACAAATTTGATACAAATGAGCCAGGACAATATGCACTTAATAGAATCATCCAAGCCCAATACAGAAAGATATTTAAGTTTATACTTCAATACTGGATGAGACTCAAGGTTGAAGTGTTTTATTATACCCTCAGAAATAATCCACCAATCAGTACATGGTGATCACATGCAAACCATCCAATAGTTTGCTGTCTAACAGAGTGCTGTCCAATGCAGTAAAATATTGGGTCAGCAGCTCATGGCCACAATGGATGGATTTGATTGGTGGATTATTTCTGAGGTATAATAAAATGGTTCATTGGTTATAAGAAAGCAGCATTAGGCAGAACTATATCCATAAACCATGATTGTGCTGGGTTGGTGGGGGAGGGGAGGGGTTCACATTCCCTTCCTTTCCATCAGTTTAGAATAAATTGTGCCTTTTTTTAGATCCTTGTCTTTATATCCATCGTTTTGCTCATAAATTGGAGTTTGGTGAAAAGGAACACGACGTTGCCATGACAGCACTAAGATTAGTGTCCCGTATGAAGAGGGACTGGATACATCATGGCCGACGCCCTTCTGGTCTGTGTGGAGCAGGTACAGTGTTTTGTTTTCTTTTTTAGGACACTGTTTTAAGAATAAAATACATTTATATTTTAATAGCTTTGCGCAATTGCTCAGCGTTTATTTGACATCCATTCTTGTAGTCTAAATTGGCTCAGATCATCGAAAGGCAGCATCGAAAAAGATTTTTTTCGATTATCAAGCCTTTTAAAAGTAGGACCCTGTGATTAAATTGCATCCAAAATAAGGCATTTTTTCCGAACTTTACCAGGGAAAAAGTTGAGTTTTATTTTGATAACTTAAAACAGTTTTTACAATTTCTTTTTATAGCTCTTCTTGTGGCGGCCCGCTTCCATAATTTTAGCAGAACCGTCAAAGAAGTTGTAAAAGTCGTACGAATAAGTGACACGACAATACGAAAGAGACTTGGTGAGTTCAAGGACACTCCATCCAGCCAGCTAACAATCGATGAATTCCAGAAAATTGACTTAGAAGAAGAACAAGACCCACCTAGTTTTACACATGCGAGGAAAAAAGCCAAACAACAAGCAGAAGAACTGAATCCTGAAGTTACGAGTCAAATAGAAAAATTCCAGTTAGAAATTGATAATATCTTAGGAATTCGAGATGAAGATAATCGCAGTAATATCCCAGAAACTACTGCTGGTGATAAAGAGAACCAATCCAATGAAAATGGCGCTGTACATGTGAATGAATCAACTAAGAATATTTCTGCTGAAACAAGGACTGCGGAGTGTGGCACAGAAGAGGGGACAGAACAGCAAGCGAGAACTGATTATATTCCAGTTGTAGGTACGTCATGACTCTTACAAATTTACGCCCATTGCTACTGATTAGAGCAGATTTCGTATGACTGTAAAAAGGTCGCGGCACGGTCAGCGTAAGCGTGCCTTGCCGCAAACGTGATGTTTCCTAGAATTTTGATATATGTGCCTTACCGTGCCTTGACCGTGTCACGAACGTGTTCATGCCGCGACCTTTTCACAGTCATACGAAATAGTGTTCTATCGTACGTGCCGTGTCGTGTCATGCTATGTCATTTTTGTGATCGCTGTTTACAAGACTTATGATTTGATTGATTGGTTAATAAACGCTGGATGTCGTCAATCTCGTACTACACAGATACGGTACGGTCGCCAATTACACACCGTGACCGTGACCAGTCAGTAACGCTGATTATCTCATTGTGTTTTCTTTTCTATCCTTTTAGATGAAGACGGGAACGAAGAACTAGACCTCACTGGTTTGGATGACGTGGAACTTGATAGAGTGAGTTTAAGATTTGCTATTTAGAGGCGCATGAAGATGCGCATCGTGAAGCTAGTTTTAAAAATACATATTGCTTGGGAGGTCTACGAGCCAAGAATACGTGTGGCAGAGCTCTTGTAATCTGACAGTGTGTTTATTGTCCAACAGTGTCTTTTAACAACCGATGAAATAGAAATAAAAACGAAAGTGTGGATGGAAGAAAACAAGGAGTATTTGGAAAAACAGAAAGGTGAGAAGAAAAAAAAGGATTCGGTTTCATTTACAAACGGCGTAACCCCAGGGAAAACTGACAAGAAAGATCAAAACGGCAACCAGAAAAAGTTTCTCACTTGTTGAAATTTCTTTCCAGAAAAAGAAGAAAGAGAAGCCAGAGAAAAAGAACAAGGAATCAACAAACCTGAACCTAAAAAGGTGACATCATTGATCGTTATTATATTCCTGCTGTAATATAAGAAATAACGTCATGCATGTGACATTATTATTACGTCATGTTTCTACTATTTTTCTCACTGAAGGTTTTGGATTGCTGAATCGATAAACTAAACAGTAATATTATTTATTTAATTCTAGAAAAGAAAGCACAAGGCTAAGAAGAATCAACCCGCAGCAGCAACTGCTGGCGAAGCGATCGAAAAAATGTTGGTCGAAAAGAAAATATCCAGTAAGATCAACTACGAGGTATTGAGAGACCTGGAAACTAGTCAGTCAACTAAACCTGCTGAACCTGTTAATTCGGTTACCCCGGTACAGTTGGACCCAGTCCCTCCGACATTGAATGGAACAGCTGACTTCCTGGTACCGGATGTACCGCCAAGAACTGTAGGAAGGAAAAGGTAGGAAAACATACTTCGAATTATTTCAGTAAGGTTAGTGGTATATGTAAAAATACCTTTTTAAAAGCCAAGAGTATAACGCGATTGGTATGAT
>WUAP02135130.1:0-13141 GCA_015163945.2 Stichodactyla helianthus
AAAGACAAGCACCGCTAATGAGCAGTACCCTACTGAGTCTGCGTATGTTGCTTGCGCTTATGCTTGCGTCACTAGTGTGAACGAGGCTTTACTAGATTCTCAACTACCTGACAACAAAAATCTAGGTCCTTTTCCAGTATCCGCGCTTGAATCATGATTTTACACGAAATTAAAATCTTGAATAGATTATCTTTGTTTTGGTATATCTTAAGTCTACTTTTGTAAGGTTTTTGTACGTCACTTTGCTGCTGAACTTTATCCTTTTGATCGTCTTTAGGCGGATCACTTTGTTTACAGTATTTTGCTCATTCGCATATGGTTTAAAGTTGAGAAAATATCGCAAACTGAGTCCAGAGCTTATATATTGATATAAGTTGTCTATGAAATTTTTACTCTATTTTAAAAACGATAAATCAGCTTTCAAAGTTTCTGTGTTGCAACAGCGCTACTGAGCCCAAAAATTCTCTGCAAATTTTAAGTTTTTAAAAACCGCATCACGCAAACTGTTTCATATGCCAAGCTTAAATTCTCAAGGAAAGCTGATTTTGCCGTGTTCTTTCATATATTCAGAGTTGAATAAGAAACGCGTTTTACACGGTCGTTCATTTAATTTCCGGTCATTAGAAAGCATATGCACCAGTCACCAAATCAAATGTCATATCAATGTATGGAATGATTTTAATATGAATCAGGGAATATAGACCAAATTTCGTCTGGTATAGTGCCCAGATTATTATTAAACATGTAAAGAATACACACAAACATAATACCAGAGCTTCGGCAAATGACAGCAGTGCTATACCGAAATGCAAAAGCAATTCTGGCTTTACATCCAAGACCACGTGTTATTCCCTTGACTACTATTTCTTTATCTGCTAGTGACTCGATAGAAGGAACATTAACATACAGTCCGTACCGTGAGTTTTTCACAGTCATACGAAAACTGCTACATTACTAATTCAGTAGAACATGGGAATACCTCCACCCCACAATAATAACGTCGACTACTTACCAATTTGTTACGCTACTCGTTTCAGCTTTTGTCATCATGCAAGAGAGGTTCTAAAGCACCTTCCAGCGCCGGTGCTGGGGTTCTCTTCATCGTTATTCTCTTCCTGGTTTTCATTGCCGTGATTTTTTACTTCCGGAAGCAAGATAAGGTTCACGCCTACGGCAAGAAGCTGCGTGACAGACTCTTGCGCAGAGAAAATAACGAGTTTGGCGTGGTTCCTGGTGTGGTTCAACACATGGAAAACATCGCCAGGGTGGAGGTCGATTGTAACACGATAGCCCCAAAACAAAATGTCATCGACTTGGAGTTTGAAAACCTTAGTCTCACTTTAAAGAAGGTAGGAATACACCACGTGACGTATTCGATCAGCTATATTGGATGACAAGGATCCTTTTTCTAAATCGAATATTGTGCTTAATTTTTGTACTCAACCTTTAATAGTCAAGGATGTTCATCGTGATCGTAAATTTGTTTTGCTTCGGACTTACGCTGGGAGTGATTACTCGGTGTTCCGCGAGACGGAGCCTCATGTTTAAACTGCCGATATTACACTAGCAATTTTGTCGCGCGACTTCAGCGGCAATTATAATAGCGACTTGTGAGCGATCTGTCACCGTAAAATCGCCATAAAATCGTGCTAAAGTCGCGAGACAAAGTTTCTAGTGTAAACGGGCCTTTACATTGGGAGCCAGAGGCCTTATCGCTCTGTACTGGCGGACTGTGCGCGCCGCAGCCCGAAGGCCGATCGAAAGAGACGTTCTCTCAGGATAACGAAACCGACGACCGAGAAACGCTGGAGCGAGAGAGCCTTTGGAGCCCAGGGTAGCTGGCACCAGATCGAAGTAGAATTTCCGCGTAGGATTTTCCCCGTTACGAAGCCTCCCTTAGGATTTGCCACGTTACCATTACTTATTTCTAAAATACCCGCCCTACTATTTTCAGTTTTTTTAATTCCAATGTTTTCGACTCACATATAGCCCGTGTAAAGGAATATGGATAGCACGGAAATATTTGGCTTTTTGAGTCCGATATCAAGGACTTGGAATTTGGAATCCAGCACTTTACAATTTGGAATCCAGCACTTGGAATCTGGAATTCAGCACTTGGAATCTGGAATTCAGCACTTGGAATCTGGAATCCAGCACTTGGAATCTGGAACCAGTACTTGCAAAATCTGGAATCCAGCACTTGGAATCTGGAATCCAGTCCTTGAAATCTGGAATCCAGTACTTGGAATCAGGATCCCAGTACTTGGAATCCGGAATCCAGCACTAGCTTTCTGGAATTCATTCCGATTTCCTTTACCAAGATTTCCATCACGATGGTCGGTTGCTAGGGCTTTTTCTCCCACAAGTTCTTAAATTCAATTTTTGGCTCACAGAGGAGTAGTTTATATTCGATATGAAGCAATACATTATAACATCTTAATTAGAAAAAATATATATTTAAATTTTTCCCATTGTACAGGTATTTTTGACATTTCTTGAAAATATGACGTCATAAGTGACACCTATTTTTAGTAACAACACTAAAAATTTGTCAAGCAGT
Source organism: Stichodactyla helianthus (assembly GCA_015163945.2). Taxonomy (NCBI): domain Eukaryota; kingdom Metazoa; phylum Cnidaria; class Anthozoa; order Actiniaria; family Stichodactylidae; genus Stichodactyla; species Stichodactyla helianthus. The sequence continues at coordinate 2,561 of WUAP02135130.1, forward strand.
GTTCGAAACGTTACAGAAATTTGGGCTACACAAAAAGAATGTTTATAGTGAAAACCCTATCTCAATCAGATAAAATGGTGTGAAGTTACAGCTAATGAGAGAAATTCAAATTTCCCGCCAAATGACCATATATGGTCAAAATTAAGGGTTAATTAAACCCGAGAACAATGAATGTATTGGAACAGGAGCAGGACAACGTTGTATAAAATCAAAATTGTAGTTTTATTTACTTGGGGTATGTAGTAATATGACGCGTTTTTCGTCCCAAAATACGTTATTATGACGTCAAAATGACGTATTTTGGGACGAAAAACGCGTCATAGCACCACATACCCCAAGTAAAAAAACTACAATTTTGATTTTATGCAACGTTGTCCTGCTCCTGTTCCAATACATTCATTGTTCTCGGGATTAATTAGCCCCTAATTTTGACCATATATGGTCATTTGGCGGGAAATTTGAATTTCTTTGATTAGCTGTAACTTCACGCCTTTTTATCCGATTAAGATGGGGTTTTTATCAGAAACCATAGAATTCTATACAGAAAACTAATATAAACTTTTTAACATCTCCTTCCTGAATTTTTATTCTGATGCCAAATTTGGACACCATTTATGACGTCACAATAGCAGTCACATGGGGTGAAATAGAGACTAATTAACAGGTAATTTATCAACCTAGTTCCCTGCCAAGTTTTGTCACATTCGATGCATTCTGCTTCTGTTTATGGCCTAAGACATTCAGTTTTGAGTGGTGCGGGAGAAAAAGCCCTAGCAACCGACCACCTTGTAATATTCTTTCCCTCTCGATAACAAATGGTCCCTTACCTTATTCATGTTTCAGTTGAACAAAAAGGTTCTTCAAGGCGTGACCGGGAAACTGAAGTCTGGTGAAGTGACAGCCATTATGGGTCCCTCGGGCTGTGGGAAGACAACTCTTCTGAACACTCTGAGCGGCAAAGCGTACTACGGAGTAAGTAGACTTGAGCGACATTATAAGGGGGGAACACAAATTCTTAATACTGTACGATATCCAAGTGCGATTCGAGTCTTTTTACTACTACAGAGCTGTGACGTCAAAAAGCGACTTCCTGGTCCAAAATGAAGAGCTGTTCGGTTGAGAGCTTTCATATTTTTGTCACACTATTGCATTAAGCTTTGTACAGAGTTCCGTTTGTCGCAGGCGGATCAGAGTTAAACATAGATAGCAATTTTTTATTGTTTAAGCGGAATCATGGACCGTATATTTATGTGAGCTGTGATTTATTGTAACTGCTACCCTGACCATGTACCGTGACCGTGTACCGTGACCGTGTACCGTGACCGTGTATCGTGACCGTGTTACGTGGCCGTACCGTGATAGTTTACGTTCAGATGAGATCTGCTGTGTTAATTCATTATCTCAACGTCTTTTTGTTGTTAAGTTTTGCGCGTCGCACGTTTGGTGCTCGTTTGCTTGTTAGTTATCTTTTATCGTTTTTTTTTTCTGGCAGAAACGCGAAGGGGTGATCAAAATAAACGGTATTGAAGTCGATGATCTGAAATCTATCAAAACCATCATTGGCTTCGTCCCTCAGGTAATGAATATTATGGTCTATTCGTGTCATGGTGTAATGAAAAGACTGAAACTGACCGACTGGATTTGTTTGTTTAGGAGGACATCATGCACAGGTCTCTTACGACCTTTGAGGTTCTTCGTTACCAAGCAGAGCTCCGTCTTCCTACAACCATGAGCTCAGCCGAGAAGAAAAATAGAGTCAATCAGGTACAATGGACCATAGATAAGGTCACGTGTTAAGTAATAGACGTCACGTAATCATGATTGAGCGAGGTCACGTGATCATTTCCCACCATGTTGGATGAACGAGGCCACGTGATCATTTCCCGTCATGTTGAATGACCGAAGTCACGTGATCATTTCCCACAATGTTGAGTTATCAAAGTGACGTGACCAAAAGCCTACGTTCGAGAAGTTTGGAAGAGCCAATTTGGGAGGCTGGGGCGAAGCTTTGGAACGAGGCTTCCAGGAATACACAGATGTTCCACATGCATGAGCTGCTTTAAAATCTTTTAAAAATATTCATTTGTTTTAAGTATCTTTCTACTGTGCTGTAGCCCTGTGTAAAAACGGCTCCGTCAAGTTCCATAAACTGCCTTTACATGCTTTTCCACTCGACAAGAAGAAAGATTTGGAAAGCATTTTAAGAAGTCAATTCTGAAAAGTTCATAGTATTAAAACACTCTACCATCCTTCCCAATCATTTCAGGCCAGATGATTTCAAGAAAATGTTAACAAATCGTATCATTATTCCTGGGAGCCTCGTTCTGAGCCTTCCAAGCTAGCTCTTCCAAACATCTCGAACGTAGGCTGTAGACCTTTTACCAAAATGGCGGCCGCAAAATTCGAATGAGTAAAAATTTAACTGAGTGAAAAATTAATACCAGCACTAAAAAGAATACCTTAACTTTAGTAACCCTGCAAAAATTCATTATGTCAGGTGTTATAGCGGCTGAGAAAACGTAAGTTAAAAATTGCCAAATTTACAGAGAAATGTATGTCTGGGGTATACGCCATTACGGTATACGTCATACCCCCAGACATACATTTCTCTGTAAATTTGGCAGTTTTCGACTTAAGTTTCCTCGGTCGCTATAACACCTAACTAAAGTTGAGGTGTTCTTTCTAGTGCTGGTATTAGTTTCTAATTTTAACTTATTTAAAATTTCGGTTGCCATTTTGGTAAAAGGTCTACTCCCATCACTCTGAGTGTCAGAGATCACGTGAACGTCGTTTTTGTAAATTATAATTTACATTATTATTATGATTATGGCAGCTTTATTAAGACAGTAATTTACGTAATATTTGAGTTTGGTGTAATTACTGATAGTTAGCTTTTGATTTTCGTAGATAATCGATCTCCTTGATTTGACTAAAGTTAAGAATACTAGAATTGGTGATGAGGTAAGTCCATACGATCCTCTTCTTCCTTTTCCCTCTTTCCCCTCAAAAAGGGACCACACTACATGTACAGTTAAAGTGGTCCACAATACGTATGGCGGGTTGCGGTATCTGATTTAATTATTTTGGCGAGCCGAATTACGCACACCGTTACGTCGCCACATGATCTTCTGGGTCTGTTTCAGTCGAAGGTTTCTGGTTTTTATTTTCAATAGTATTTTGAAGCAATATTTTGTTATACGATGAGAGGCTTAGGCGCGTAAACGGGCCGTTCGCAAAAGGCCACAGTTTTTTTAATATATATGTATATCATGTTTGTAATTCCGCAGGAAGCCCGCGGTATCTCGGGGGGACAGAGAAAACGAGTAAACATTGGAATGGAACTTATCGCTGACCCGACGCTCTTGTTTCTCGATGAACCAACTAGGTATAGGATTATACTTCCCTGATTATACTAATTTAACTCTCTCAAAACAGCGGCGCACATTGTGATGTTTGAAGACTGCGTTCTTACTTTTAATATTGTATTTTTATTTTTTAAAATAAGTAAAGGGCAGCAGCCTTCCTTATCAATAAATCTCTTCCTTCTCTAGTCCCTACGTTTTATGGGAACCAAAAGGTGGCGTAGCGGTAGCGCACTCCTCTCCCCTCTGAGTTCTCGGGTTCGATTCCTGGACTCGGCATAGACCTTTTGTAAGATAGCGAACATGGTGCATTGTGATCTAGCTTCGGTACAAACATATAACATTGTTTATCATGCCTTATATGGTTGTGTTTGTATCGATGCGAAGCTAGATCACAATGCATCCTGTATGTGAATCTCAGAAAAGGCCTGTCAGTAGAGTTTTTACAGTGTAAATAGAGTTCTCGTTGGGTCTCTTCCTTGATTTGAGGGGTTTTCTCCGATTTTCTTTTTTCCACAAAACCCCAACATGCTAAATTCCAATTCGATCTGTGAGTTAGCCGTGCCCTGACTTGGATCAGACCAGAGGCTGTTTCAGGGTTCGATAAAATGCCATTACCATTACCTTAATGCTGATTGCTGTGACATATAACTGTAAGTCAATCTTATTGTATCTCCTTTATTCTCCCACAGCGGCCTTGACAGTACGTCCAGTCTCCTTGTTCTTGATGCGTTACGTGCCGTGGCCGAGAAAGGCAGACTGACAGTTGTCTGTGTTATTCATCAACCTCGCTACGAAATTTTCAGTAAGAATCACTTGATGCGAAGAGTGTGCTTAGTACGTGTTGACAGCGTGTTTTTCATCACATTTTAAAAGTGCAACTATCATAGTGGACAAATTTAGATTCAGATTTAGAGCCTCGTTAACGATATACAGTCATATTCAGGGTAAGGCAGTGCCTATTGGCCTGTGGCGCATCCAGGGTGCGGGAAGGAGTAATTGATTGAGGCTAGTTGAGAATGCCCCCATTGATTGTTCTTTTATGTGCGTGTGTGTGTGTTTCGTGGGGATGGGGGTTGGGGTGGTGGTAATGGAGAACGACCTCCCTCGGATACGCCCCTGCAATGAGAACCCAATACAAGGATACACTGCGCTGACAGTGTAATTATGGTTCTATTAAGAAATAAAAAAACGTTTTCTGTGTTTGCACAGGCTTATGTAAACCGAGGGAAAGTTTGGGAGAACTCGAGAGCAGATAGTGATAACGCGAGACGTAGTCGAGGGTTTTCACCTGCTCGAGAGTTCTCCCAAACGTTCCCGAGGCTTGCATAAGCCTGTGCAATCACAGAAATACGGTTTTTATTTTTTTTAAATAAAATAATTGTGCCGGCAAAAATCGCCATTTTGCACAGGCAAATGAAACACGACTATTCAACCAATCAGAGCGCGCGTACTATCTAAATTGTTTCATAAATGTCAATGGATGACTCGGTTTTTAATCCCCACAATCTTCCCCGTCTTCACCCTCAGGTGGTTTGCACAAGACTCTGTTTCTTGGCCCTGGAGGTCGGACTGTGTACTTGGGAACTGTGGAGGATGCCGAGGGGTATTTCAATTCACAAGGTCTTCAGTGTCCAAGGAATATCAACCCTGCTGACTTCTACATGGACGTCATTGGTGGTCTCCATGACAACGCTTCGGATGGAGTTGATGGTTTTGAATCTAAAAGTCTGTTTGATATGTGGGAGGATAAAATCAACCGAGAAGAGGGAAATGACATCAACGGTGAAGCAAACGTTCAAATGATGCCAGCTATCATTACAGGTATTTCAGATCTCCTTCTGCGCTGCATTCTCTTCTATACTCTCCTCTCCACTCCTCTCGTGTCATCTCGTCTCCTCTCGTGTCGTGTCGTCTCCCTTCCCCTCCCAGTGTGGACGCAGAAAAATTGCTACAATTTGAGAGAAAAGAAAATAACTATATTAGAAAAACCTGCACGCGTGGTGATCAAGTAGTCTGGATTTTGTCATTCTTAAAATTATATTCTCTTTTTTAAAGAGCAAAACCGAGAACTGCCAGGATTTTTCCGACAGTTGTGGTTCTTTTGCAAACGTGAAGTTACGCTGCAGTTTCGCCTCGTGAAAAGCCTTTTGATGGATCAATGCCTGGTTCTTCTTGCTGGTGGAATGCTGGGAGCCTTAAGACGAAATGTGAGTCATACATGACCTACCAGCATTAATTGTAGTATCTTAGCAACCTAACACAGGAAGCCCAAGAGGCTAAAATCACTGATACGCGTTAGTAATAGACTTGTAATGGGAAAAACATTCTGTTGGAAAACTACAGTGTACTTAAATTTCAGACATTATTTTCAATGTACCTTTCTACCTAGAACGTGTTTTTCCATTTCAGACCACGTGGCGTTCTCTTAAAGCCGCATCTACATCAGCAAGTTTTCCTTGGCAAGGAAAAATTGCTCGAGTAGATGGAGTAAAATCAACAATTTTTCCTTGACAAGGAAAAGCTGGTGCTAGCTTTTCCTTGACAATGAAAAATTGTCAAGGATGAAATTTGCTCGTGTAGGCGGACAACAAGAACAAATGTGGCCAGAAAAATTGTTGAGATTAGTTCTCAGCCTGTTACTTCACTGATATCGAAACTTGTGAAGGAAAACTTGTTCATCCTCTACACAAGCAAGAAAACCTTTTCAACAGAAAATTGTCGAAGAAAACTTGCTTGTGTAGATGGGACTTTAGTGTAACTGATTCCATTGTGAGATCTGTAAAGAAACAGAAATGATAAAAAGGAGGGAATTGATAGCCATCCTTGAATTTTGAAAACAGTGTGCCCATTCATTTACAAAGAAACAGACCTCAAGTTTCAATATGACCTTGAAATTTTGTTGTGATCCCCCCCCCCCCAGGTCTGTTGTTTTTACATGTTTATAACAAAGACAAATCCAAAGCATTTCCCCCTTTAAACCAATACTCCCCCCTCATCCGCGATAAAAATAACTAGCTCCTTGAATTGTTTTACATGTTTAGACTTGGTTAGTTCGCTCCATTTCATTATGACGTCACATCAAAGCATTTTCTTGGTTAATTAAACGCTAAGGATCATGGTCGTGGTCATGGAGGGGGACAAAACAGTAACAACACAAAGAAAATCGATATGAAATGCGTTTTGTAGACCGTAGAAAACCAGGAACAGCCACCAAATACAGTACATCTCATATTTGGAAGAAAGACAATTTGAGAGCAAACTTTTCGTAGTAGAGCGAATTTTGTTAAAATTTCTTTTGTTGTAGACAATTCTGTCCGCCTCATAAACAAGCCGTGACGTCAAAATGAAATAATGGTAATTGTGAGGTTGTGATTGGCTGTGTCTTCTCAATTAAGATTTATACAATTACGACGTTCGTTCGTCATCCAAAACCCCATTTCTTGTTTTTTTTTGTTTTTTTTTTGACCATTTTGTTTGCATATTATTTTCGCAGGCTACCTTAGATAAGTTCTTTGTCCTACAAACTCTTAGCTCGCTTGCTATTGGTCTGACGGCTATGTTGTCATCGTTACGTTGTTTTGGTAACAATAGGACTACATTCTGGAGGTATATGAATGCTGTCCAGTCTAGAGTAGTTTTCGTATGACTGTGAAAAGCTCATGGCATGATCAGTGCCGTAAGCGTGCCTTGCCACAACCGTGATGTTTTCAAGAATTTTGCCGTGCCTTGCCGTGCCTAGACCGTGTCACGACCGAGTTCAAGCCGCGAGCTTTTCTTATTTGCATTATATATCTGTTTAGGTTCTATGTATCTCCCCGAAGTCCTGCCGTGATGGGTGTTCCCCGTGGCAGGACCGCCCCATGTAGATGTAGATATTCTATTCCAAAATTCTTTTCCTTCTTTGTTATTATCTCGTCATCAGAGAATCATCGACTGGTATCAATCGTCTGAGTTACTTTCTGGCTGTTAACATCGTACAGCTGCCAATCATTATAGTCACACCTATGGTCTATCTGAGTCTGTTGTACCCATTGGTGTCCCCGAGAGGTAATTAGGACAGGAAACCTAGCAATGAAACTATTATATTTGTTTCTTAGTTATAAAATCATAGCACTTTCCAACCAACAGAAGGGAGGGAAGGAAGGAAGGAAGGAAGGAAGGAAGGAAGGAATTTGCGAGGGAGGAAGAACAAACGAACGAACGAAAGAAAAATGAAGCCGAAAATCAATTTTCTAATTCAGTTTTGGTGTTTTTACTTCAGGTTATCTCGTGTACCATTATATCGCTGCATTAGCAGCTGAATTTTCTTGCACGGGTACTGGGTATGCTGTCTCAACCCTCTTCAACCCTAAGAACTCTCAAATGGCATCTGTTACTATAACGCTGATTTTTTCACTTGTATCAGGTAAGATTTAGAACTGATTACCAACCTATCCACCCACCCATTCGACCTATACCTACCTACCACCTACCCAACTCAGGGCTGTCAACTCTCCCGGATAAGCCGGGAGTTTCCAGATTTTGGACCGAATCTCCCGGTCTCAAGATTAAAACCTCAAATCTCCCGGATAATTGCCGATGCTTCCCATCTTGTTTGAGATTCGCCTTTTTAAACAATAAAATTTCAATTACTTTGCCTGTTGTTTGCGTTTTTCTACATTGCTAACTGAATCAAAACATTCTTTATAAAGAATCTTGCAAGCTACGCCATTGCAATATAAGCAATAATCTGATTGATCTAATTTAAATCAATTGTTACAATGCCAATGATGTTTTCGCGCCCTAGACCTGTTGTCAAATGCTTCGTGCGCTTTCTTTTAACCTTTACTTGTTGTCAAAACGCAAATTTATCACCTTCGAGCTATGCGAGATGTCGACCGATTTTCCTTCACTTCAGAGGGAGTTCTTAGGAATTTTACCTTTTGGTTATCAACTTCTAAAGAAAACTGTAGCTGACACGCGGTAATTGCATTTCAATTACCGCGACCTAACATCTATTTCACCCCGGCCTGCTCCCAGTCTGATCTTGTAGCTCAGCTGGTAGAGCATCGGTAGTACAAATCCGAAGATCGTGGGTTCGAATCCCAGCGAGGTCGGAAATTAATTTTTCCGAATTTATTTCCAAAGGGTCTTTCGCGCGGAATAAACTCCTTTCTAAGCACTATAACATTACATTATTTCTAGTCTATGTATTTCATAGTGCCACGCGGTCCACATATTCATATCAATCCAGTAGAGTCCTAATTTTAGAGTTCACGTTCTAGTAAATTCATTAATTATTTCATATTTCAAACTATTAATTATTTTTCTCTCATAACATCGTATCGAAATCAAGAAGCGCTTTTTGCACGAAAAGTCATATTCTTTATGACGTCATCGATCATATGATGAAACGTACCTGATATGATGTCATCGAATATTTTATACACCCACTGTGACGTCACGACGTCGTCCCCCTATTAGTTCTCCAGATTTGAAAACTTCGGGGGTTGACAGCCCTGCCAACTACCTTCATATCTACTGACCTATACGTACTCACTACGACCAACCAACTTCCCACCTAACTTCCAACTGAACTACCCATGGCCACCTACCTAACTACCAGCTTAATCATCTCCCTATCCCTTCCTATCTACCTATCTACCTACCTACACCTACTTACCTACCTACCTACCTAACTAACTAACTACCCACCTACCCACCTACCCACCTACCCACCTACCCACCTACTTACCTACCTACCCACCTACCTACCTACTTACCTACCTACTTACCTACCTACTTACCTACCTACTTAAATTCTTACCATCTCACCATCTGCAGGTCTCTCGCCATCCCTCTGTGAAATGGAAAAGTACACATTTATAGGTCCTGTGCTCTACAATCTGTCCTTTTCTCGCTGGTATGTCGAGGCGTTGTTCGAGAAAGAAGCCATCCGTTTCCCTCGCGTCATGGATCGTTTTGTCCTCGGATTGGCCAACAAGAATGGCTACTCTCTAGACAACTACGGGACGTGTATTGGTGTAATGATTGCGTTTGGTATTACCTATCGTGTGCTAGCTTTCTTGTTCTTGGTTTTTACTAACCGTGGAAAACAGCAGTAGAGCAGATTTCTTATCATTGCAAAAAGGGCACGGCACGATCGGAGCCGTAAGCATGCCTTGCCTCGACAGTGATATTTTATTTTCTAGAAAGGTTTGCCGTACTTTGCCGTACCTTGACCGTCTCACGACCGTATCGTGCCTTCGAGCTTTTCACTGTCATACGAAATCTACTCTAATATATAGCATTGCCGTTTCTTATTTTTTACATAACAACAACTACGGACGAACAAACGAACGCAAACGTAGCTAACAACAACAAAAAACTCCACATTTTTATTTTTTGCCAACGAGGCAGCCAAGCTAAGACGCGAAGCTGACGAGACAGCAGTAGCATAGAGCCGATGCTGATTGTGTGAAAATGATCTGGAAACGATGTCATGCGATGTAATCCAACAATTAGCCTTTCCGGAATTGAGAAGGGACTGGTATAGAAATGTTAATCTGTAAAAAACAAACCCCATCACGTGAAAGATCGCACTAAAATTATTAAAATTATTAAAATTATAGAGTTTTATTAGAATGTTTGGCGGCAAATACTGACTGAATAGCAGGCTCGAAACAAATCGTGAAAATATGAGAGAACGCTTAGGTTTTTGGGGAAGCCGTCCTCAACCCCTCGCACACTCTTATTTTTGCGACTATTAACGGCTTGCTACTCGGTAAGTATTTATCCTTGGTAATATTACTAATATTAGTATAATCTTTTTTTAGGATGGAGATAATTTCTTTGTTAGATTAATATTTCCACTAGGCCCGAGTTTCTTTCTCAATCCCGGAAAAAACAATAGATTTCCCTTAAGCCAATCGGAGCGCGAGTTATCCGTGACGTCAAGAAACTCATAGTTTGGACGTGGCGTTTGGTTTACGACTACGACGAGCCTGTAGACTATTCGTGAAAACTAGATCACAATGTTTGTGTTAATATAATAGAAATGATGTTCGCGGGTGTAAGTATATGAGACCTGGGCGCAGGAAAAGGGCCTTCTTTGATTAAACCCTTTAGTTTCGTTGGACAATGTTGTTTTGTTGTTTCTGTTAGTTTGTTCGCGCTACAAGACAGTGTGCGATCACTACTAGCTATTAATACCCATTTCCTTCTGCCAGTCCTCATG
>WUAP02135141.1:0-13140 GCA_015163945.2 Stichodactyla helianthus
GTCCTATTGTTTTTATTATCACCTTCATACTAGTGGCGGAATATGTCTCGCTTATTCCGCTAAATCGGAAAACCCTATTGCATCTTATTTTTCATTGTTTCTCAGATTCATAAGCACTCACGTTTCAGGCACTGTGTCGTAACGTGCACATTCCTTACACCTTCGTGCCAAAACTATAAATGTTCTACACTTGTATTTAGAAGTAACACTGCAGCACATATGGCCGACATGATAGACTGCTGAATCAGATGTTGAGGCAAACCTTCGTCAGAAAACTTTCCTTTTTGCTGAAAATGGTTCATAGAGTAAAATGGGTCATTGTGGTGACGTCAGCTGCATCAAAAACCCCGAAAAATGCATATAAGGGTGAATACGTCATTCAAATATGACTTTCAAACATAAATAAAGACAGTGGGATATCGAACCAACTACCGAGGTTTACAAAGATGTCAGATTCGGATGAACAGGCAGACCACTGTGCTGATAGAGTCTACCCAACAATGCTGAGGAAAACTAGAAGAGTATGGCATAGTTTGCCTGTGATGCCTAGAGCAGAAAGAAACCCGTCTGCCAGTAAGTTGAACAACAGACAGTTTGAATATATTTTCAGGTAATAATAGAAGCCCTTTGATATAGTTTTATTGGGCGTCACTCACTCGGTATCTTGTGGCATAATTTTCACTACTATTTTACGTTTGAATTAAATTGTGACCGTTATATTTTGGTCTAAAAATGTTTCAAGGACCTTCTTAGGTTATTCATGAGGTACTGCCAATAACCATTTGCATGATTGCATCGTTTTACTACCACTACCAAAATGCATTGTGAAACTGCTTTGTTATTCAGATCTTTCTACTCTTCTGAGAATAAACAGACAATTGGCGAAATTTGCCTGACAAAGCCACGCAAAGCATTCTGGTCTTGGTAGTAAATTACGCGCATCATACGAATGGCCTATTCTTGTATTTGGGTGCACTAGACCTTTTTCGAATTCGCGAAATACCGCTGTACGTCTTGATTAAAGACTCGTTTTTGCAGGGTTAGCCTCATTTCAGTGTCAAAATATTTTTAATTACCAACGATAAAACGAAGGATAAACAACTACAACAATACAAAAACTTTGATATTCCACGGACCTTCAATGAAACACGGGAATATTCTACACAAAAATAAGGCTAACCCTGCATTACAGGGAATTTGACTTGGGTATTTTTATCGGCATCCAACTGGTGTTCCCACTGAGCGCTTTTTACCCAGCAATAATGGTAGCTCTACGACAAGAAAAAGACATAAATTTATTTCATAAATCAAAATGACTGTAAATCGTTTTAACAAGAATTATCTTACCTAATGTTTAGGCTTTACGACGTATGGAATCTAGGATAAGCAAGTGACGTTAGCACGCTTTTATTGAAATCGCACACAAGACGGTAAGGCACGGTATCGTATTCACTCATGCCAAGACTGTCTATACTTCAGTCCTAAAGATCGTTAGCAGCCATTCCAAAGAGGATCAAAAGAAAAACGCATGGCTGCCATGTTGGTGGTCCATGCCAAGGGACCTAAAGTGAAATCTTTTTTAAATACCACCAACAATGAAGTAACGTGCAAATCCCTTCACATAAGAATACGAGGACAACATTCATGGCTGCCATGTTAGATGAGACAACAAAAGGAACCAAGACCAATATTTTGTTAATGTCCTCCAAAATGGCGGCTTTGACGTTACGTCCACTTTAAAAATAGTTCTAGCTTTGGTCCGCTCTTTTTACTCTTTAAGGATAGAGAAAGGAGGATAACCACTTCAACCCTGGGATACTTTCAAGCCATGAAGGCTTTACAAGCAACACGTCGTCTTGCTTTCTCCTAAGGTATCTTAAGTATTTGATTTCATTCCATAGCATTCGGTCGCATGTTCTTTTTAAAGCAGATGTGATGTTCTGACGAATTGTGAAAGTTCTGACGTTAGCATCGTAAAGACCACGGTTTTCTGTTTCTTTATTTTCCGTTAAACAAGAATGCTGAAGATAATAATTCCGGAATTTTAAGCTTTTTACTTCGTTATTGAATTCCTCGTCTTGACGTGACAAGTCGTCGATGAAAACTTTTTGAAAGTGCTCGTACAGTTTAACATCTGCGAAGCTCCAATTTCGAATTTTGTCGACTAACGGTTGAGGAAAAAGCGTCCTCTTTTGAGAGTTGTGTCTTTCGTTTAAATGAAAATACAACATATCATTAACATCCCAACACAAGAGTCTCTTTAGAAAAACCAACGACTCATCGAAATACTCCGTCAACATTACAAAATGAAACTGTGAATCCAGGTCTGCTATAGCTTGATCAATTTTCTCTTTGTCTTCAAAGTCTTTGGGTTCTAACCCAAGATCAAAGAACATTCCATTTCTGATAAGCTTTAATCTGTCGCTATAAATCCTCAAATCTTGAGTAAGCAAATAATTTACAAGAATTTCTTTCGGCTTTTCGAAAAATGCCACAAGAGGATCCGACTTATTAGATATCCCCAAAAGCTTGCCAAAGCCCATATATGAAAATGTCGATTCAAATTGCGTTACTGGGTCACGCAATATTGTCACGTAAATGGTATCATTTGGCATCAGTTGTTCCAGTACTGGTCTATTATACCTCGAATGACTGCTGAGTATGTTAGGAGTGGTATTATTGTAATGAACCACGTGATCCAGTCTTAGGAACCAGGGCCAGCCGAGTCGGTTATAACCGTCTTTAGGAAGGGCAAACACTAAGTTGTTTCGGTCTCCATAGCGACTGAGAATGTTCGTTATTGTACTGCTCCCAGTTTTGTGGGTTTTGATAAATACTATATTCTTCTTGGGAGTACACCTGGAAACAAACAAACAAACAAACAAATGAATATAAACAACTAAAGCAAGTAAATGAACGAAAAAATGAACGGACGGAAGGAAGGAAGGAAGGAAGGAAGGAAGGAAGGGAGGGAGGGAGGGAGGGAGGGAGGGAGGGAGGGAGGGATGGAAAAGTACGTTTGAGAGCGAGTGACGTATGAGTGAGTAATGGAAGTGAGTAATGGAAGTAAATTAGAATCAGAGAACAATCAGTAAGCATAAACAAAAAATTTCTAAAAATACCACATCATGACGGTCCATTATAATTTTTGATTCTGAAAGCATAGGATAAATTTAAAATAGCGTATTCCATTTACTGCTGTTGATTTTTGTTGATATACTCATGTTTTTTTAAGCATTAAGGGACTGCTAGTCATTGTTCGTTTTTCCGAAATTCAACGGAGGACTACCGAAAACGAAAAGCTCGTAGCGGCACGAACACCGTCGTAAAACGGTCAAGGCACGTCAAAATTTTGGAAAACATCACGGCTGCGCCAAGGCACGCTTACGGCACCGATCGTATCGACAGTCATATGAAATCTGCTCTATGCTTGCTGCAGTCCATTAGCATAATATTTTAAATCTTAATGTTTCATACAAACTTGGCGTTCCATCTGAGAGAAGATATTTATCCGAGTGAAATTTGAAAGTTTGAAGAAAATGATTTCAATCCTCCTAGCTGGACTTACAAGTATTTTAAGTTGTGAAAAGAAAAAAAAAAAAAAAAAAAAAAAAAAAACGAAGCCAGCAAGGCCTGATCTCTGAAATCCAAAGTTATCTCGTTTTGATCCACAATATTTTTTTGAATTCAAACTCTCCAAAATCATCCATTGTTAAGAGTTCTTGGAGATGGTATAAGTTAATTTAATGAAGAAGATCCTTATTTACCATTATAAGATAGCTTAGATAGTACGCGCGCTCTGATTGGCTGAGAGACCACCAAAATCTATGCTCTATTTCACCAGTAAAGACATGGCTTTGCCCCTCACTTATTGCTATATCATAAAATCAATAGAAGATAGTTTTCTATGACTCTATCAGTGAAATAGAGCAATTGGGATAGTGTTGGGAGAAACACTCGAAAAAGTTTGAAAATCACTTGTCTACGGCTCGTGATTTTCACATTTTCCTCGTGTTTCTCCCAACAGCCCGCTTGCTCTTTCACCGGTAGAGTCATAGAAAACAGTCTTCTATTGCTTAAACATTAGAAATCTTCTATTATGAGAAAGGTCTATAACTTATCAGAAATCATGCAATAATTTTGGAAACTCCAATAACCTTTTGTATACTGACAGTCTGTTGTTTGTTCATCTTATATAGCTGAACTGATAAGATTCATAATTTGCTATGATTTCTCTTCCATTTTTCACTTCCATATGTGTCCAGCTGAGAGAACAACTGACAGAATACCTCAATTTGCATATTGGATAGACAATAAAGGTATCGGATAAAAACTAATAGAAAGACGCATTGGTTTTCAGTTTTAACTTATGAGTTTTTCTAACATATTATAAATTGATCACTATATAAACTGATTATAGGCTTAAATAATAGATTAGTCAGTTTCTGTATGAGTGGGAGGTACTGACTCAGCAGTCAGTATGCAGTAATACTGAAATAGCTCGTTTCCGATAACAACGTGTTGTTATGAGTACGGTAAAGTACGGTGCAACTACAGTACGGCTACGAGTTTGCCGTATAAATTTCCCACTTAATGGGGAAATACGAAATCCACTCTATTCAAAGCTACATTATGTATGTATTGTACGTGTGACCGCAATGCTTAGGATGAACCTTTTCTCTTGTCTTCTTAGAGATAACTATATGATAGGTGAATCCTAGGGAATATAGAGCTGTTTCAATAGACCAAATCCACGTGGTCGTATGTTTTCCCATTTCAAACCCCTTGAGAATACGATTCTTTATTTGAGGCTCATCCATATTAACGTATCTTCTTAAGCACTACCGAGAAGCAAAGAAACAATACACAAGAGAATGACACGTGGTCTGAAATGGGAAAACATTACGCCCAAGTGGATTTGGTCCATTGAAAAAGAAACTCATACCATACTTAAGGCCAGGAAATGTTAATAGCAGCAAAATAATTTGATATAGGGATATCATAAAATGTGTGATTCGTTACTTCTTCTTGAAGTGACCTTCACAATTAGTGAAATTTTTCCCCTTGCGGTAGATTTTAGTTTTTTAATTTCTTTTTGATTCCTTTTGTTTCCATACATAATGCAATTTTAAAATTTAAATGTCGCCAGCACAACTTTTCATTAACTTTAATTTAATGCCCACCAGAAAATAACCCTAAAAGGGCTTCACTGTCTCGTATGATGGGAGGTGTCGTCTTAGAAATTGTAGACACTCAAGCATATACGGTGTTAAATGCACAAGATAAAATAATAAGCACGGATAAAACAAGATAGGTTGATTCAAATAAACCTTTATCTTTTAGTAGTTTCCAGTCAGTAAATACATAACTACGACCTTAATGACCACCTTTAAGCGATGACCTGCGCTGGCGAATTGTCTGGCTAAGATTTCAGATTGCCGACCGACAATCTTTTTTGAAATAGGTGAAAACACCAATAGTATTTAGTATAATAAAAAGGGGAACCTTACAAAGATCATGACATGCGCGAGGTACTTTTTGCGAAGTCTAATTAGCAATGCCCAGATTTACTGGTTGGAATCACTCTATTTTTTTCTTCAACTTACCTTCGTTTGTTGGTATCATGTGCCACGAAGATTCTACGCATATCTGGAAACCTTTCTTGATTGATGGAGACAATAACTGGTAATTTATAGAATCTGATTATCGCCAGAATGAGTATAAAGTTAAGAACCGCAAAAACCACGAGAGCTTTGACTTTGGAAACTCTTCGGTTGATCATTTTTGAAGACTAAATGTCGTTTATTTCCGGATACAAGTGCCTGCCTTTGTAATGATCACTCTTGATGGTTTTAGAAGCTGATACGATATAGCCAACGACAAAACATTTCAGAAGGTATTCTAAAAGTCATGACACGGATGGTGTCAGAATCTTGTAACTCGATATGATATAAGCTGCCTATTCTGGATGTTATTCATCGGTGCACATTGGATCGACTTTTGTTTGTGTCTACTGCATCGTAAGAGGTCCATTTTTGGGGAATTGCTTCAATATTGACCTACATAGTCATTTCTCCGTGTCAAAGAATCCAAATAGAAAATACATCCACAAATATTGCCTTCAGAAAGTATTCTAGTCCAATTTCCAAACTCTAGTAATGGTGAGGCCTTCTGTACACGGGAATCGTCGAAATACTCCTTAGTTTCAAAAAATATCGGATCTAAATCTTCTTTGCATGTGCGAATTCAAATGGTACGCATGCGTGGTGTGATTAGGAGTGCCCTTTGTTTAGTCACCTACAGTTTTAACGTCGAAGAACACACGAGGACCCGTGTCACCTGTAAAATGAACCAATCATGAGACGAGAATTTAATTTGCAGCTCTTTATTACAGCTTGTTTTAAACTTAAGTTTGTGTTTTTAAATCACCAAGAGATATGTTTTAAACAAATAGAGAATATCAACAGTAGTAACTGAGCAAAATCAATGCGTTGTTTCAGTCGGTGAAATGCTTGGTATGAATTTGAATGCTTTATACACAAAATAACGTGCCCTGCCGAAAGAACTAGCTTTTCAGTTAAAAATTCGAACTCCAAGTCTAGTTTAAATACGAACAATCAAAGCAGGGCTGTTGTCAAAGCCCGATCATGATCACTAGTCTTAATCATATAAATTTTATGTGAAGACACACGTCTTGGTAATCAAACTTACATTTTAATGTTTAAAATCACTGTACGTGATTGACTCTTGTAGGGCGGATGATATGCTTTGATATATATGATTATCTCAGTGAATTCAACAGTTTGTGATCTTTAAAAAATACTTGCAAGAACCCATAGCACGAGTGAATCAATAAAGAAACATTATTTGGTGTCAGAAGCGGGCTAGAACGGACGCCTCCATTAGTCAGGCTACCGAACCATAAATCATACACATGGTATAGGAACTGGGCCTCGGATACATTTATCTATATTACATTAACTATTCAATCACGTATCTCTGACAAAACGAAGTTTTTTTCCCATTTGCTTTTAACCGTAGGTGTTTTGCAACCAGTTGTTTATTATCCATGTCTTTTCACATAGAACTACGATCAAAAACCGATCCAGTGGAATTGCCCGTCAATAACGGAAGGAAAACATATAGCTATATAGATTTTTAATAACAAAAGTAGACATAGAGATGTAATGACTAATAGAAACTGATAATAAAAACGGCTGAAATGAATGAGTAAATCATTATCACTACTTAAATTCATCGTTTACTCAAAGTTTTTACTAATTAGACATTTTTATTGTTCAAGTGAACATAGAAATTCATTTAGAGAATAGTCCTCGTTCTTTGGCATTTTTAGAATAAAATAATTGTAATTCCTTTCATAAATATTAAAAATTCTTATTTACAATAACCGTGAGAATTAAATGAAATAGTGGTGTCCACATAAACTCTTATATTTAACTTTACTAGATTTCGTGTTTTAAACTTATAGTTTTTCAAACGCGGTCTATCTGCTTGTTCATTGGATCCCGTCATGCAACGGTATTAAGTTTACGTAATTCTTTAAATTTGTCGTCCATGCGTCTTGGAGTCATTGGATAAGGAGAATCAATAGACAAACCAAGGTTAATGAAACTGGCTGCAGACTGAGCACCACCCCTAAAATGAAGAGAAAAAGTACACTTCAAAAATACTGACATGTAATAAAAAGCTCGTAATCTTTGGATCAGCTTTCAAATACAGGAAGCGCATTAGATATATAAACGTATAAAATAACTACACTATAACGCTCTAAACTATGTGATGTAAAATACAACATGGAAATATAGTTTGCATGGAAGCATACACTTTATTTTTTACTGGGCTGCAGGGGGCGGGAATTTGAATCATGGCAAACAATCTCAGAACAAGCCTATATTGCTTCAAAGCAATGATATTTCGGTCCAAACAGAACCAATGCGAGAATTTGTAGTAGCCTAAAGAAAAAGTAGAAAGTTGTCTTTGCGTATCCAGCGCGTTGAACGAACAGTTAATTGTTCGGATTCAACGCAGGCTATTTGTGCGCGGTCTACCCAAGAACATGAAGTGGCGACGTTTTGTCACGACATCAAGCTTCAAAGTTCATCCCGCCTACTGAAGTATGTTTTTCGATGAATACGGGGACAGCAAATACTATGGGCTGGCAAACCGAATACACTAACATTTCGACCTACTTCTTATAAACGTCATTCAAAGGCAAGACTCCACTCATACCTGACATCAACTGAAGTGGAAGACTTAGAGTCGTGGGTACTAGCAGACGTGATTCGAGAAGTGTCTTCTGAACTGATAGCAAGCTGTGAACTAGAGATCTTAGGACCTCCTATTTCTCCTCCCCAGGCTGCTCTAGGACCTGATCGGCCGCGCGTTGGACTGAGTCGGAAATCGTAAGGTAAAGCATTTCCAGCTAGACTGTCTTTACGTGTCTTCATGATCTTAAAACAAGAAGATAAAGGAACATAAGATTTTGCAAATGAGTTCTTATGTAAAAATATTATCATTGGAGGCACTAAAGATCTTAATGGCATCAGTGTCGAGAATACGAGGATACAGCTAGAGGAATATTCATCACAGGTAACAATATGTTGTCAAGACAAATGCATCAACATCTTTTACCTGTTTTAAAAAGTCTTTCCTTGCGTTACCATAGCCATTAAAAATGTGATCAGCGAACAGCAGTTTTCCTCCTATATACATCTGCAATCCAAAGAAAAAGGAATTTGAGTTGGTCCAAGCAATTGTCATCATCATTCGTACTACGGTGGAAGTAAGGACGTATCTAGGCGTAACGAAGTGAAATCTACATTTTAGCCGTACGATCATCTTGAATCATGAATAAATTGTGTGCACAAATGGAAAATAGTTTGAATCTAAGGTTTAATGCCATTATTAAAACTGCTTCATCATTCCCGGCCTTACCAAGAACATTCCGGGGACAGCATTATGTCTAGTGAGCAATAGAGGTTGGTCGTGGTCTGTATCACATGCAGCAATAGCTATGTCGTATCGTAAGAGTCGGTATGGATCGTGACGAGCCTAACAGTGGAAGAAAAACAACGGTTAAATAGATAATCACAATCTTCTGACTATGCTTGTGTACATGTTCCACAAGCTAAGTGCTGCTGAACTAGTTCAGAAAAAAATGCTATCAAAATTTATGTGTAGCAAATGAATTTGTACTAAACATTTCCGGGAAAAATTCACTTGACAACAGAAACGTTCATAGGTCAACTTCTGTTGTAACAAGTGCAATGCCAGTTAGCTCAGCTCATCACGATTCAGTTTGCTGGAATAAGGGATTTAAAAGGTACATCCAATTCGAGATTGAAAAAAAGCGCCTGATTAAATAACACTTTCAAGGGGAGAGGATTTTAGATCCCTGGAATATAGCGTACCTGAACACATGGTATAGATCGATTTCTGTTCCCCTCGTAGAATAACTTGTCAAGCATAGCGTCACATGGATTCGCATCTGGAAATCTAAATAATGACTCAAATTAAATCACATTAAAACTCAGTCCTTTTATGCTTTTTATGACTGGTCTAACAAACGTTTTTAAAGAGAGCTCGACGCTATCATTGCCTGTAAAGGTAATAAATGAATGGGACAAATAAATTGGCATACGTTATTGGAAATTACCAGCAATACTTACGACGAGGATGTAACACTAACTACGACCATTTGAGTCTTCGGGACATGTTCTCTTATAAAAACATCGTACTCAAGGTCAGCAATAAGAGGTATTCTACGACGATCACACCTGTTGAGAGACAATAAAAAAACATGGCTACGTAAGTAACTGTTAGCTACGACAAGTCAACTACATCCTCGGGCAACATCCTATCTGTCTTCAGGCAACATCCTATCTGTCTTCAAGCAACATCCTATCTGTCTTCAAGCAACATCCTATCTATCCTTAGGCAGCATCCTATCTGTACTTCAGGCAAAATCCTATATGTCTTCAGGCAACATCCTGTTTGTCTCCAGGCAACATCCCTCTATCTTCATGCAACATCTAGACTTTCATCAGGAAATAGCCCATCTATCCCTCCATCTTCAGGATATATCCTGTAGACAACAGTCCATCTACAGGGACAGTATCCAATCTTTCTTCAGGCAACAGCCCATCTTTCTTCAAATTAATAGCTAATCTATCTTCAACATCCTACTAATGTATCTCCAGGCATCATACAAAACCACCTTTTCTCAGTCTGAGAACTGATATTCTAAATACCTTACAGCAAGTTATCAATTTCCATTAGTTACTGTACCTGCATTGTGGATATTGATCACCCAAAATTTCTGCACGAAGGGCGCTATCAATTTGTCAAGGAAGTTTAACCTACAAACTACTTTAAATGACAATGATTTAACAGGAAAAAATAGAACTGGAGTGTTTGTACTTTGGTGCCATCATTCTCAGTGATACATTGCAAAATAACATCGAGCAACGGATCGATTCCACTGAATAAAATTAAATGAGAATGAGTTTATCAAATTTGAAACAAGCACATTTCATTAAACAGCTGGCTAAATGAATAATGCATGAAGAAGGATACATACAACATCCGCTCTTCGGTGGAGTAACAGAACGAGGTTGTTGAGCGACACCACAACGAAACGGAAGACGGCTTTGGGCCAAGCTATAACTTCGAGACCTATAACATATATGGAAGAATTGCGTTGATTTCTGAGGAACCATAAAATCTCAGTCCATGAAAAAATAATTGGATTTGAAATCAAGAATGAAAGACATTACTGACAAGAAATAAGAAAATTACAAGAGGACATAACTGATCATGAACTTACCCGCTAACAACAGAGCCCGCAGTCTTTCCAAGATGTCCACCAACACTCTGACCATCTTGTGGTAAGTCAAGAGTGACTCCTCTGGCTGCCTCGCCATCAAATGGTCTGTCAGTTATAGATCCAGTAAGCGCTGAATGTTGAGATCGCGATGGCGACTGGTGGGATCCACGCCTACTATCGAACCTTGTCATAGCTTTTGTCCTTGGTATAGGCGGAGCCGAGGGAGAACGTCCCGAAGGAATACCACGAGTACGACCCAAAGCCGATGGCATAGCCCCAGGGAGGGACTTGGCTGAGTGGGCTAAAGAGCGGCGGCGTTGAGCTCGACTCGATGCACGATGAGGCGCAGTAATACCAACTGAGATGCGATAATGGTCCATCCAGTCATAAACCAAATTCCTTAAATTCGATACAAGGCATACGAGTTGTAAGAGGAAGGGAAAAGATTATCAGTCTTAGGAGTTTTCAAATGCACTTTCATTTCAAAAAATGCAAAAGCGATTCAGCTTTTTCATTAGCATATCCGCATCTCAATGCATACAGTCAAGCCTGGTTCACACTTGCGACGCAAGCATAAGCGCAAGCAACATACGCAGACTCAGAAGAGTACTGCCCATTAGTGGTGCTTGTCTTTTCTCACACCTAGGTGGTAAATGCAATACTGAGTCTGCGTATGTTGCTTGCGTTTATACTTGCGTCGCTAGTGTGAACCAGGCTTCAATGTCATTAGCGTTTTTCACCGAAAAAAAGATATTTAGACTACAAGAAATGCCACGTGATTCATTTGTTTATTCACTAGGAAAAAAAAATCAAATTTAAATTGTAGTAATATTAACAGTTAACAGGGAATAATAGATATAAACTCTAGTATTTCAGTACACAATGATTTCTTTTACCAAGCGTTTAGGGCGAGTTTAGGTATCACGTGATATTTCTTATAACCTAAATGCCTTTTTTCGGTGGACAACGTTACAGCGCTTTTCATAATTCTGCGACCTTCCGACTCCAGACTTCTGGGCTACGTCGGGCGTTTTGGCTTCCGTCAATCAAAGTTTCAACGGTTTGAGATAGTAATTATTTTGATCGACGGAAGCCAAAACGCCTGACGTCGCCCAGAAGTCTGGAGTTGGTAGGTCGCAGATTTATGAAAAGCGCTGTAATGACATTGACTGTATATCTCCAAACAATTTTATTTTATTTTATTTATTTACTTTTTTTTTTTTTTTTTTTTACTTAAAAGTGTGAAAGTATTTTTAAATTTGACAAGATGCGTACATCATCGATTTCAATATAATTAAGTTTCTTCTTCGTATTTAGGGGATAACTCCTCTCTACTTCGGAAAATTATTTTTAAAGAAGGAAATAAATGAGAACAAATATAATTTATTGTCTGACGTGAACCCCACTCCCCCAAAATCCTATGTACGTACATATCGTTATAATTATGTAAGATACATACTTGACTTTTCGTTGTAATTTCATTAGGTCGAGTTGCCATGGAGCATCAGTTTCTATTTCTTTTCTTTCTGGAAACTTCTCTTCTAGTTCTTTTCGCCTTTCTTCTAGTATCTCTTCCGTAATCACTTCAGTCTTTGGTTGTTTCTTTATAAGGAAGAATTCAGAGAGCTTGGGTACTATATGCATTCCAAGTATATATATGAAGACTAAAAAATGATAAAACTAATGGAGGCGCAGCTTAATAATAGTGCTTTATCCGGCAAGATGACAGAAAAAAAAAAAAAAAGAATAAACAGCGCAAAGTGACAACATTCAGTCGGCATCCAATGGTATAACACATTGAAAATACAATAAAGTTACATACCTGTACTCTTCTCTTTTTCTCCTTTTTCTTTGGTTTCACTTTAATAGACTAAAATCAGTTGAAACATTAATTTAGAAAATTGCTAACAATTGATTATACATTATTTATTCACGCATTGCATGCTCCACTGTGAGTAGTTTTTTCACAATTTTTTGTATTTTCTGAAGAAGTTATTTGTACAGACTAACCTGCATTGCAGCAAGAGAAGTAAATTTGTTCTCAGTCTGTAGAAATCCCTGAAATTGATAGACAATATAAAGATTAATTTAAACCAGCCGATATACCAAATATATTACTACTATATCTTTAAATGTCAAATAACTTGAAAAACCTTTTCAATTCTGTTTTTTCGCCCAAATAATAGACCTTTTTAATAATACAGCGGCCATCTTGAGTATATTAATTTTTCATTGTTTAAATCTCAATATTATGGGATGTCCAGGGGGCAAACAAAGGCTTTGCCCCTGGACAT
>WUAP02135152.1:0-13138 GCA_015163945.2 Stichodactyla helianthus
TATTGCAGATAGCCTGTACCTTATAATTCGTTATGTACACATTGTATTAGTTTTATTTTACTTTTGGTACAATAAAAAAAAAAAAAAAAAAAAAAAAAAATGTATGTATTTACGTTTCCTCCTAATTCAAATCTTTTGGGAATAATATTCTTTGTCTTTTGTATTTTGATATTACGTGGAAATTTCTGAAACAAAAGTTCTTATTCCCAGAGGTTTTGAATACACCTAACATGTTTCTATTCATTTTTCCACCCAATTCAAATCTCCTGGGAATATGATTCTTTGTCTTTTGTATTTCAATTTCACATGGAAATAAAATGGAAATTTTTGGAAAAAAAGTTATTATTCCCAGAGGTTTCAAATGGGGTAGAAAAATACACAGCAAAGTGTTTTCTGATTTGGTCTATTGGGTAAAAATGCACATAGAAAAGAGTTAGCTCATTTTGTTTATTGGTAAGGGGAGGGACTTGGATATGAAGGGATAGAAAAGTGTTTCATAAAAACTTAAACTAACTTCACTGTCCTTGAAGTTAGATGAGAAATTCAATACATAATTAACCAGACAAAATAAAAATACAAATAAGCAGAAATTCCAAGCTTACATTGCATTTCATTTGGCATGTTTGACACATCAGAAATTGTCAAAGACTGTGTATTAGACTGTGGAAAAAAATTTTCAAGTTCAATTATTAATTTTTATCAAATTCCTTATTTAGATTAAATTCAAAGTTAATATATTAATTTGACTATGCTTAATTAAGAAAATAGTGAATTTAGTTGCACTGTTGTATAGTTAGATAAAATTATCTAATTTTGATAACTATTTATTAGGTATATCACCTCAAATAGTAAATGCACACCAAAGTAACAGTCTTGCAAATACTGGGAATTTACTTTGGCAGTAATGTGTGAAGAGACAGTCATTTGTATCATCATTTCTCCCCCTAATCTCAGTAACTTTACTTGTAGATTCAAATTTATTAGCCCACAAACATAAGTAAATACCTTATCTAATTTAAATGTCAACCATTCAACAATGTGACTAAATTCTTTCTATCCTGGGATATAGTTTGGAGGGAATTCGTGAGCATTAGTTCAATAAAAAAGATGAATAAAGACATACCCCAGGAACGACGGAACCATAACCATGGGACTGTGATGTACTTGTAGCACTGTGAGAATCCATTGAGTACTCCTGCTGTCTAGCCCGTTTAGCTGCTTGTTCTTGTTCTGAGCTATCTTGGAGCATTAATCTAAGAATAAAAATGTGGGATATCAAATACCTGATACAAAACATCATTACAGTGTATGGTTGTGTTGCCAGAATGATTTTCTCACAATACTGACTTGCTGAGTTGTAATATCATGAAATACATTGTAACTTGTAACTTGTTTGGCAGATGTAAATAGCCTTTACTTTTTTTGAGTGATCACACTTAATAAGATCTAGATCAAGTCTCCAGGGGAACAAAATAATCATTACAATTATTTCATTGTTTCCCCCGGAGCCTCAACTCAGATCTTATTGTGTGCAATCACTCAACCAAAATATCAAAAGTAGACTATTCATACAGCTACCATGCCATGTACATGTAATGTGATTTTTCAAAGTAATGTGAAGCATGCTCTCTACCACACTAGCAAAGGCAGACCTAATGACCACAATAGCCCCTGTTCATAATAAATGTTCTAAAAATGTGATACTCCTCCCTGATGCTAGGGTACACACAAGCATCCAAACCCATTCCAGAAATTTTCTTCCTGGAAAGATTTTTTCCAATGACTGAAAGAAATCCTATTTTTGTTATGATTAAAATACTTCATTCTTTTTCCCTTGGCTGAGAATTTTTCTGAATTTCTCACGTCACAAGAGGTCCCCCTTATTTACATAAATTAAAGGAAGTCCAACCTGCATTCTGATTGGCTCAATCATGATAAATGGAAAGAACATGATGAGAACAAGCCTTTACTTCATAGAAGAATTAGAGCAGATTTCGTATGACTGTGAAAGGGTCACAGCATGAATACAGTTGTGACACAGTCAAGGCATAGCAAGGACAGCATAATTCTAGAAAACATCAGTCACGGCAAGGCATGCTTACAGCACTGACTGTGTCGCGACCTTTTCAAAATCGTGTGAAATCTCCTCTATAGAACAAGGAAATTAAATTTTTCATATGTTATGTAAAAAAATTTTTTTTTGATATTAGTCAAACCAAAAATCTTTAATAAATATTTTTCTTGGACAAAAACATGCACCTGAACCAGTTGTTGATTACAGTCTGATAGATTTCCCTCTTTCACTCCAAGATTTGTCTAAAATGAACCATTATATTCTAGCCATACACAGGAAGAATTAGATTACTAACCTCTTTCTATTGGCTAATCTAGCTTCATTTTGGTAGACGAGTCTCATTAAGAACTGAAACAACTAGACATCAATGACAACAAACAAATCGTTAATAGTTTCCCTTTGAATGCATGAATCTTTATTGCAAAGACATATGTACATATACAGGTATTTTCAAAATTATTACATATAATGTCAACTATACAGCATCAGAAAGTTGTAAAGATATGCATTAATATAGTAATAAAAAATCAATATAATAAGAGAAAATGTTGATTTTCTTACTCTGTTAACTACATGCTGTTGTCTTGAATGTTTGCTGCGCAGGTCTACTAACTCTCTCCACAAAGTCTCATTTTCCCTACAAAGACATGTAAACAAAGCTTAACAATTTGTCTAAGCATGGAAGATTTTATGAGTCTGCTAATCTGAAACTTATGTAAAAATTAAATAATGTAGTAATAGGAATACATAGGAAATATACCAGGATATTGTAAAAATTAATATAAATACCAGTAGACAGATAGTTTTGGGATACATGTATAAACAAAGACTAGGAAGTAATCAAAATTCTAAATGAATAGTGTTAGAGTAAATAAGAATTAAACAATTCAGAAGCAAATATGAAGTTGTTCAAAGTGCTGCAAACAATCTCAGACTACAGTTTCAATTATGGCAGATTGAACTTTGTTTCTCACTGCAGTCGATCAGAAATATAGAAGTGTCCATATGAATTTACTTTCTTTTGGTAGCATGGAAAAACTGAATTCCAAAATGCATTTAGAAACTGTTGAAATTCTGGAACACTTAATATCTTGATGAATTTACATTTACATCACATTTCAATTACAACTGGTAAAATATAAAATAAATTTCTAAACTAATTTCAGAAGAGAAACAAAATTAGATATCAAAAACAATTAGACACAGACTTTGGCAAGTCTGACAATCTTGAGATAACACTTTTGACAACCAACCTCTTCATCTGTTCTAGTTTTGCAGTCATTTCATCCTGTTTTCCCTTCATGTCCTGCACGTCGTTAAGAACCTTTGTGACATCTTCATTCTTTAGTTTCTTTTCCTCAGGTGTTGCCTGGAAAAAGTAATAGCTGTAATTATGGTTTTCTAACAACACTAAGTCCAAGATCTTGAGGTATGTAGCTACTAACTGTGTACAATCCAAATCACTTGCTCTCCCTCCCCCCCAAAAAGGCCTATACACACCAGTTTCGCTCCAGAAGCAGGCTACAGAGTTGTTTTGCTCCTTCGCATGTACCAAAGATTTCATGTAAAAAATGGTTGTGGCAGGAGCAGAATTTTGCCCCCTGCTCACACTCCCTGATATAAACTGGTAAAATATCAGCAAGCATGACCACACCATGCTGCAAGCTCAAGCAGCATGCTCTCCTGTGTGTACTAGTTGTGCAAAATGACCAGGGAACCAGCCCCTGGAGCAAAACCCTTAGTGTGTATGGACCTTTATGATTGTAGGCTATACCTGTCTAATCTTTGTAGGAAGATATACATAACTAGAAACTATATGCATTGAATTTATTTTAGTGATATCAAAAACAGATATTTACACATCAAAGTCCATCACATGAGTTATTGTTCCATGACTACAACAAATATACATGCAAGAACCACATTTATCAAACATGTGCAGACTGTTTGGAACGCATTGTCCTCCTACATGTGTATGACATTTTGACAGGTCCTTCAAATCACTACATAATTAAAAAGGGTGTGGAATCTACATTACTTCCCGTCAATTTAACTCTTGAGCAAAAAAGAGCCTTGTTATGAAATCTTGAAATAAAAATTATCCTTCAAAACATGTTTACTAGTGACATAAATTTGTGAGAAAAGTCATTACAGTCTAGAAAAAATTTAGTTGATTTTACTATCTTTGTGTACCAGAACTGACACTTATTTAGTTGGTCAAATGGATACCAAGAGAGGTTTCCCAAAAGGCTGTTTTTCCTTGGATTATTGTACTTGTACCAAATCTTTATAATTCGATCACTGACATAAATTAACCAATTTAAGGTTTAATGTCATGATATGTGAATGTAAAAGTGAAATTAAATATTTTACTCCTGGTAGACATACTGTATCTACCACTGGCTTGTAAGCTATAATAGCAAAGGTACAACCAGAAACTTCAGCTGCGGATCAAAGTGGCAGCCAAGTTCAAATTTTTTCCCAGTCAAAGACAATGTACATGTACATCCATTGGATTTATCTTGAGCTGCAGTTTTTAAGATTTTTACAAACTTTCAACCACATAAATGGCATCATTAAAACAATACAATTGTGTTCAAGTCAACAGGCTTGATTTTGATGCATGAATAAAGTGGGAGCACTTGACCAGCATGCAACCATAACCACCCACAGGACAGGTGCAGATATTCAAAAGCATCTCTTTGTTTTCAACAGACACAAATTTTAAGGAATTGGATTTTGTCTGATGCATATGGCAATAACAGCCAATAAGATGATATAATCAAAGGGCATAATCATAACCACCTTAACATATACACACACCCACATTATATATACCAGTAACAGTGTTAAACAGTTTGTAGCATGCAGTTCTTTATTGGAGTCCACATTATAAAGTATTATTGGTGTTGTGCTTCAACAGCAAATTTACAATCCACAATATTCACACATAGCCTATAGTCACACTTCCATAATGCGGCCTGTAGTCACTCTTTAGTAAACAAACCTTTCTTTTGACATTTTCCAGAAGCTGTGGCTGCCCGCACTGAAAGTTAGGATTGTGAAACTCCCACACATCATTGTCTGACCTTAACCCTCCTTGCTCTGCTCCAATCACTTTACGAAAGCCATCTAAAAAGAGAGAAAAAAATGGCTTATAGGGCTTTCATTTACGTATTATGGCATGGGGGGGGGTTTGGCAAAATTGAGAGGGTTATGTTATCCTAAGAAGTCTTGTAGTGGGGGTTATTAAGTTGCAGAGGAGTGCAGCTGAATAATGACTGAAGTATTGGAGATTTTAGGGGGTAATGCTATATTTACTTTCCACAGATTGGGGGTTGGGGGGAGGAATGACATATTTGGTAGGCAAAGCAAGGACTTGACTCCAGGACAATATGATGTTTGAGGCATGAATTTTTCATTGTATATTCACATGTTTTCACCTTCCCAAATTTAATTCCATCTAATTACACAGTGATACATGGTCCTAAAAAAAATGTTATATTATTTATCTATATCTATATCTATATCTATACCTATATCTATATTTTTTATCTATATCTATATTTGTCCTCACTCAACATTGTGCATAACATTGAACAAAATTAAATCTTAACTTCTAATTACTAAATACATTATACATGTATGCACTTTTAATCTTTTATTCAATTATTCTGTGTTCTTAATTTTATTACAGCTACAAATACCGATAACTTTTTGAACTAAATAGGACTGCTTCCCCATATGAAGTGTCAAAATATTTACAAATGCCAGTAGAAATTATTGATTATTCTACACAAAATATGAACTCAAAAGTGGGGTATCACACAATCTGTAATTGGCAAACTTGATATACTTCAGGCCAATATTGGCAAATGCTTGGGCAAACAAGTTTGCATGATCCAATATCAGACTAATAGAAATAAGACCAGGAAACTCTTCATAGGAATTCCAGTGAGTTCCATATAAGAATTGACAAAAACTCTATTCCTTAAAAAGTGTAACAGTGCAAGTTAAATTCAATTACATTTTTTCATGTCATACAAAGTATTTAGCATGACCAAAGGGCTTCAAGTTAATTTCTTATGGTGATTGTACTATAGCATGCAAAATTAAAGATGATAGTATTAATAGATATTGGTCTGTCAATGTTAATTCATTAATTTTTTTAGGGTGACACTTGTAGGCATGTCTATCCCCTCTAAAAATATTTTTCCAAGTTGTTGTAAATTATCTTCCACTACACAATGAATTTTCGGTCAGCTTTGTAATTTTTTTCTCTATTTGTTGATTGCTTTAAACAATATTCACAGGAATGCATGACTGTGACTTATGTAATGGATATGGATAAAAATATAATTTACCCTCATTTTTACATATTTTAACTGTTTTCTTTGCTTCTTTAGTCAACTAAACATGCTACCTTAAAAGGGTATTCACCAAACCCTGAATGAAAAATGGAACCATAGCAATACTAAACATTTAATATTAATAGCATGAGTGCATAATGATAAAGATTCAAACCCTGAAGTCAAAGAATACAGTAGGTAGAAAACAAAGAAAGCTTGCCTGCATTACTAAAAGGTTATGTTACACTGTTAACTTCTATATGCACTAGAAGGCAAAATTGTTGTCAGGTTTAAAACATATAGAACATGCAAGCTGAGACTGAAATGGTACAAGGGAAGTACGTTAGGGGAATTTAATTTTTTATGGTGTGTGTGTGTGGGGGGGGGGGGTCTGAAAAATTGAGGGGGTTATGTTATCTTGACAATTCTTTAGGGGGGTTATTAAGTTGCAGAGGTGTGAGGCTGAAAGTAATGATAACTGAAGTCTTGGAGGTTGTAACGGGGGTTAAGAAATGTTTGGTAGCAAAGTTTGGTTTACCAATAATTTTGCAATTCTGTGACAGCAGTTTCAAATCAGTTCTGCATTCAATAGGCTCAATTCAAATGCTACGACTCTTAGATCTAGCTGTTTATTATAACAAAAACAAAACAAAAAGAAAACTAGAGTTAACAAAAGCCATTCTTGTTTGCTGTGCCAGTTATGTAAGAGTTTACCCATGTAAATTATGACAATGTTTGAACCCATGAGAAACATTGATATTCAAAACGGAAATAAAGTTCATTCTACAAGCCCCCATTAGGTCTCCTTGTTACAGTAAACAGTTTCAATATGCCTTCGAGACAAAATCTTTACAGATTTAATTCAGAAATGCGGAATATTAACATTCGAGATAAAAATCTTTCCCTAATAAACATAAAGAAACTTGCGTAGTGATTGAAAATTGAGTTTGCGTGCTAAAGTACACCGTCTATATTCTAATCTCGATAAATATATCCAGACGACAGAAATAACACCGACATTGGAATTATTCAAATATTTACTAAAAAAGCACTCTTGCATTGTTTACTATCAGATGCAATTGTAGAGGAAGTAGATTTGGAACAAAGAATATAGCAAAAAGCAGTACTTTGGAAAAATTCGATTTTTTCAAAATGCTTGCAGATGCCTCGAGGCGTCAGAACCGGACCAAAACAAGTTCACTTGATATTTTGAAGGATCATCATGCAACGTAGAAAAGCTACTTTTAAGCACAGATAGTATAAAATCCATTTTATTTTGGTGAATCATAAACGTTATGGTCAAATTAAGGCTGGAAAAAAATTAGATCTGAACGATATAAGATACTCAGCTATCTCCTGTTGTGCAATAAAATCTAGCTAGCGTTTCTCGTGCAGTTAACCAACAAACATCGAAAACAAGCCGAATATCGAAGAACAATATCCAGTAGTCTAGAATAATATTCTTTCCTACTCCTGTGCAGTTATGACTGTAAAAATGCCTATTTTATGAGCCATTTTTTGGTCTAAGTTCTGAGTAATAGTGAACTAAACAGTTTCCATCTTGTACGTCTTCGACAACCAGAGATGCAAACCCCGGAGTTAATACGGAAAGAAATACAAATATCCCCCAAACGAGAAGTTGTACCGAGATTTAAATATACTTACACATGTTCAGCTGGCGGACAAAGCTCGCAAAGTTATTGTGCTTGAAATATTTTGGTAGAATTTCTCTCGCGAACGTCGCCTGGTCGTGGACAAGAAAGCCAGACCCACTCTGAGAAGAAACGAAAACACCATAAAGTTTAGCCTTGGGTAAAGTCAAAAACAGAGTAATATCCCCTTGATTAGGTAAAGAACCCAATATGATACTCAGGTAAGTCGAATGGTGCGGTGAAAAGTCCACAAAATACTTCCAAGATGCGGGTTGAAGTCACGAAACAGTGGTATTACCCGGTTCCATGAGATATGCATGTCATACTGTCGATCCTCGACCAGTTTCCAAAGCTTTACTAGAAACGCTGGCACGTTAGAAGGAATAACATACTGATCTCCTTCGAGATTCTTCATTGGCATGCTGAAATGTAGGTTCAAAATGGTTGTAGCGTTTGGCGGTGAAAAGCTATGGCTTGTGTTTGACAACCCAGTTTACAACCCACAACACATTTTTCACTAGAAAAGATTTCGTGCGCTCCTGTTTTATACGCAAATTAATCCCCCATAATGCATCACGCGATGGGTAGCATTCAGCCGCTAAAGGCGTGGCAAAGTCAGTGACCCTTTTCAAGCGAAGATAATCAGACTACCTTTAATCTAGAAATAGCGAGTTTTCGTACGCAATTCACATGGTATAATTTAAGAAGAATAAAAAAGTTAAACACTTTTTCTATTATCTTCCTGTTGTTATTTTTCTCTTAATTGTTTTAATAATGTCTACTTAACTTTCATGCATGGATTTGCTTATTGTGTAGTGTGATTTTTTTCAATTTTTATCCAATTTGGCCTGGGAGCTTTAATATTACATCTCTTTACGTGATGGCCGTAATTACTGTATTGTCACTTTCTAAGGGCTGGTTAACTGATTATGGGTTATTTATTTTGTTTCATGTAAGTCACTTGGGTTTGAAAACTGGGATTCTTTCTCCTTTGATGAAAGTTACCACGTTGCCGTTTCCTTTTCAGTTAAAAATTCCGTATTTCATAGGCTCGGCTGACTTGTTATCCAACGGTCAAAATGGCCTTCACATTATTTGTGGCCAGAGGGAACATATTTGGTTAAAACCCTTACTTTTTAGCTAGAGCTTTCTCTATATGACTGCTATGATATATATATACTGCACTAATTTTCAGCAATGATAAAATATCAATATTCGGCAATACAGTAAAACACTGTAAAATAAAATAAAAAATAATAGTAATAAAAAAAAGAGAAGAGTGAGGACTCATCCTTCGGTATGGTTTAAAAAAGTGAATCATTATTCATTTTGAATATCTTATTTTGCGTACAATTTTGTTTTTATCAATTTTACTCTCTTTTTTGACTTTTTTATCTTCATTTTTAATTTCATTTCTGTTTTTGGTTCATGGTGAAAAAATTGTATTTTGAAAATAAATATTTTTTTGACGTATTCCACGGGAATATCTTTATGGTTGGACTAATTCGATTTCCAGTGGTTAGTTTTAAATACAGTTCTAAATTTATCTTCCGGTTTTATTAATTGAAGCACTTAAGTTGGAAGAAACAAAACTGGTACATACGTCATTGTACCGCATGGCATCTTCTCCAGTAGAGTAAAGAAGGTTCTAGAAGCTTGTATTTACGTAAGCGTCGCCAAGGCCTCGGCGTGATACGTCAAACGAGCGAAAAGCCGACCACATCCGAGCCACGTCCGGCTCATAAGAGAAAGCTGTGGAAGGCTCCAGATAAAAACTGATAAACAAAAGCGTCGTCGTCGTCAAGTGTCGGTGATCGTCGGCCAAGTTCATGGTTAACCGAGAAACTATTACGAGGTTCAGACGAGTCTTCACGAACGATAAGATACACGAGTGACACGAGTGAGCAAAAATATTCCCACAGGGGTAGGTAGGATGCCTAGTGATCAAAGTCCCGTATGTTTGATAACTTTGGCGCGAAATTTTAAGGGAGCCGAACTGTCTAGAGGAGGCTGAGAAAAAAATTAGTTTATAACAAGAAAATACTTCTTTTCTTGAGATATCTTATATTTTTAGCTATGGAAAGCAAAGTTCTTTTAGATTTAGCCAGGCAGATAGGTATTGAGTCAACAGAAGCAGTAAAAAAGGCTGCCGAATACTCGAGGCTCATGTCGGTTCAAGGAACAAGTTTGACACCTCTGGGATTGAGTGGATCTGCTAAGTCGGTTATTTGCCTAGAACTTGCTGCAAATAGTTATAATATTCCAATTGATAAGGTATGAAATTGTATTCTTTTTCATCTAAAGCCTGAAACGTCAATACAAAAAATTTTCTTGGCTTCTGCAACAGGTAGCCCATAATCAATGAATACCTAAAGAAACTTATTAGTGTAAATGAATTTTATTCGTAAAAAAGATTTGCCAACAAAAATATCTAGTTAGCTACATTGCAATACGACTATCCTTTATATTAATTTGTTGCTGTTTACCTTATTAGTATATACATTATTACTCTTGGCAGAATGTTTTCCCATTTTATGTTATGTGAAATTCCCTTGTGTAACATTACTTTGTTTATAACTAATGCTTGAAATGGTACATTAATATGGGCACCATAGTCCGAATGGTATGGATTGAAATGGGACAGCACCATGCACAAACAAATAAGGTCTACAAGTCATGCATATGGTTTTGGTGAGGTATTGTAATTTTAAAGTTTTTGGATCTCCTTAGCAGAGTTCTCAAAGCTTTTGAAACATTGTTTCATTTGGTGTAAGAAAATTATGTGTGTGATCCGTTTTTGTTCATATGCCAACTAGAGATCCACTGGCTAATGATGCATACTATACACTTAATGCATAGTCCTGTGGGAAACAGTTAATTAATTTGTTTCCCCAAGAAGCTTGATGTTTCCCTAAGGAGAAGCTGACAGAAACATCAAGACTTGAGGGAAAACAAAACTTACTGCTCAACTCATGACTGAGGGCTTTTTATATTAATTTTTTGAACAGAAGATATTGCTACGTCTCTCAGGGATGTCGACTAAAAAAGCTTACCATCATGCATACAAGACAGTAGAATGCTTGTTAGGAAAGCAGAAATCATACACAGTTCATGATCTTGCAGTACAATTTGGTGCACTTGAAGCCACGAAATTTGCTGACTCAGTACTTAAAAGGTGAGGACTTTAGCAGGTTGCAGTGTCAACATGTTGATTATGAAAATGTTAATTTACTTATTTCTGATTAGCTGGGGAGTAACAGCCATTTTCCTTATGTGCCTATAATGCCTTTTATATAGCTACATGTAGTACTCATGCCATTTTTTAAACATAATTTTTAATATTTTCTGCTTTATGTTTTATCCAAAAATCTAGAAAATTTTGTGAATTGTCATGTGTTTATACTGTAGCTACCAGGAACAGTTCTCCAACCAGGTAGACATGGATTTCACCAAACCAACTTTCCCAGCAGCTGCTCTCCTTGCTGTCTGCAAGTAAGAATAAAGCTCAAAATTTTAAACAATAAACTTTAATTTAGTCATTTTAGTGTTTGAGTAAGTCAATTATCCATAAGATGCATATCTGGGCCTTTTCTGGTTATTATGGCAGGATGAATGCAAAAACAAGGTTGGTGGTCCATACTGTAAGTTATGGACCACAAATTGGCTTAATAAGCATTATTGATGACGTTGCCATTTACAGCTGACTCAAGCCTTCCTTCTGTAACATCTTTTTGTTGGGCTTTTTTTTTCACAGGACCCAAAAGATTCGTGTTGACAAAGCAAAACTATTAGAACTTTTAGAAGTCAAGAAATCTCAGTTTGAGAAAGTTTTTCAGGAAATGCAAAAGATATCCAGTGAAAAGTTTAGTAAGTGGACAACTCCTTTCAACAAGTGGAAGGGCTTTTTAACCTTTTCTTGAGCTAGTGCTTTTAGTCACTGCTATTAAATTTGAGAAAATGTCAATTAAGGTGCAGAAATACTGCAACATTTTTGTCAAACTTGTTGTGTAGCAATGCAACAGAAATGAACGTTGAATTACTTGTGAAAGCAAGAATGTGTAATCATTTCTGTTGGACAAGTTGGGGAATGGGGCAGAAAATTGTGCAACAACAACCTTCACTGGTACCTCTTCAACTTGGACAGCATCACTGTTGAGTGACAAGTCTGAAAAATGTTGCTTTTATTTTCTGCACCTTTAATCTGTTATGTTAATGGACTTGTCATTCAGATGGTGGGGGGATGCTGGTGTAAAATAGGGGAGTCATCAATTTTCATGCAGGGATAGACAGTGAAAATGACTTTAAAATAAATAATTAGCACAGTGAAAAAGGGGGTTAGGAAAAATGAAATATGGCATACCTAATTCTGCACCCTAGCCCCCCTCCCCCTAAATAATGACCACTCTCTTGGGGTTAAGAATCATTTGTTGCCATGCCCACCAGGATGAGACTTAGTACCTTAAACATTTCTGATGTGCACCTCTGAGCCTTAGGTACATAAATAAGATTTTCTCTTTTAGGGAGAGTGAATGGTCTTAATTTTCTAATTTTTGCAACTTCACATTGTAAATTTTGTTGCATCTCTAGGTAAGCAGGTAACACAGAATTCAAAACGATCATTTGGAATTATTGACAGAATCAGTGAAGCTGTTGAAGGTTAGTCTATTCAGATTTAATAGCAATTCTTTCTTTGAAATACAGTTATATTGTTTCCTGATAGATTAGATGGCTTAAACGGTGTGGTATTATTGCTCAGGTCTCATATGTTACTAAACAGAGTACTTGGCTATCTTTGTTATGTATAGACCTATTTCAAAAAAGGTTGTCTGTTGGTGATCTGAAATAATAATAATAATAATAATAATAATAATAATAATAATAATGGGGTACTTATATAGTGCATTTCACAACTGTCTCAATGCACTTTACAATCATTAGTCAGTGGAGGACTTTATGGGCTGCATATTAAGGTGGCATAGGCAGGCACGCAGCTTACAATCATGAGTGAATAATTAGTATTTTAGTATGTTATGCCTCCAATTGGGGTAGGCTGTTGAACCGGG
>WUAP02135163.1:0-13137 GCA_015163945.2 Stichodactyla helianthus
TTGAAACAGTGGAAGTTTCCATGACAACCCCAAATATGGTTGGGCCAGAGCTTGAGATTCGACTAAGGCCAGAAAATTGATAAAAAAGCTTAAAAGTGCCCAGGAGTCAAAGGGTTAAAGTTAACATTA
Organism: Stichodactyla helianthus; assembly: GCA_015163945.2. NCBI lineage: Eukaryota > Metazoa > Cnidaria > Anthozoa > Actiniaria > Stichodactylidae > Stichodactyla > Stichodactyla helianthus. Next base: position 130 of record WUAP02135163.1, read on the forward strand.
ATTATTAACTAATGTAAAATATGATTTTTACATGAATTTAAAATTTTGTCAGGTAATTTGATTTTAACTTTAAGGTCTATCCTTACGATCTCTGCATCTTCAAAAGTTTATTATTTATAATTTAATTAATTTGAGTAATATAAAAGGTTTTTAATACATTATTTTGATTTTTGGTTAAATTGAAATGGGTTTTGTTTCTACCACAGGCAAAACTAAATGAGAAAAGCTTTTTGGTACCTTCTGTAAAATAAACCAGTTTACAGCTTAGGTTTATGTAACAAAGAGGAAAAACAACATCTTAAAGATACTATTTTAGTTGTTCTTTTTAAAGGTTTTTTAACAATACGGATTAGAGTGAAAACACTATAAGCTGCTTAAATTTCAGAAATCATCATGAATACAAATCATTACTTGTGCCTCAGCCTCTAAAAGCCTTAGCATTATAGCCAAACCACTGATTGATAACTAAAATAGTGAGTGGGAGATTGTGGTCCAAATCTTGATAATGTCTTTGGGAAGATGAGAAATTGGTTTGCCTAAAAGCTAGTTTTTCACCTAGGCCAGAATTGGAATTGGATTCGTAAACAATTTATCATGAATTGTGAAAATAAATAAATAAAACAGCACAATACAGGCACAATATGGAATTACTCTTTATGGGGTTAAAAATAGCAGCTGCTCTGTCACCAGTCACATGATGCAGGGTTTTACTGGACACAGGATTCTGCGTCCTATATACAAATAAATTGGAATAGGACTACCCCAAAAAATAGACCGTGTCCTAAGGGAAAAATTGACAGATATTCCCTGGGACTCACTTTTTTTAACTTGGGACTCCTAAAATATTGGGTTGGGAGTCCAGTGGACCTCAAAATGAATTGACTTAGGTAAAACCCTGTGATGATTGTCCAAATAAATTTTAACTACATTAGATCTTGTTTACTGCTAAGTCAATAGACCTCCTCCACAGCATAATGTATTTCCATTTCAGATCACATGTCATTCCCTTGGGTTTTATTTCTTTGTTTTTTTGAAATGCTTGAGAAGTTGCATTAATATTTGAGCCTCAAAAAAAAAATTGTATTCTCAAGGGAATGACACGTGGTCTGAGATGGGAAAACATTATGCCTAAGCCAAGGAGGTATATTTGAGCTAATAACTCAAAGGTTACCAGTCAACATGCCCAGAAAAACATTAGAAAAACATTTGAATTGACAAGTTCCCATTTTGGCCTGACAGCAACCAATGAAGAGCCATTATTTCAGGTACATCAAATCAAAGCTTCCACTTCCATTTATGATTGATTTTCACCCATACAATTATTATGCTTATAATTTCATCTTTTCTTCAAAAAAGGCAGGGAACAAGCCTTAAGATTGACTTTTTAGTTAAGAAACTATTAAATAATTTTCATTTAAAGAAAACAATCTTCAATATTACTTACACCATATGGATCTACAGCAGCTTGTGCCTGACCTCTAGGAGCAGGGTGTGCAATAGTTGGTGATGATGGCAGGCCTGCGGCTGATCTAACTGCTACAGAAATTGGCTGATGACCCTGTTGTACCCTTCGCAATGCTAGAGGATGACCCTGTCGTGCTATGATTCCTCTTCCTGGGACTTGATGAGGTATTGGAGCTTGTGCAACTCTTGTACGAGCACGTCCTCTGCCACCTGTGGTTGATGTTGTTGGTTGGTTTGCTGTTTGAGTAGTTGGAGCATTCTCCTCCATGGAATTAAGGATAGCCATTTCTCGCATTTGTTCCTGATGAATCTCATCATTTGTTTCCTAGAGTAGAGTAATTGTTTGCATTTTAAAACATTTTAGTCACAGACAGAACAACTCACAAAGAGTATGATACATTTTTCCAAAATCCCCCCGCCCCCCCAATTCAAATAAGTACTTACAGGAATAAGAAATTTCTTAATTTCTTCTATAGCAATTCCCAGACGAGCATGCGCTTGGCCTGGTGGAGCTTCTACTTCAATGAGAACATGCAAATCCTCAGAAAGATGATTATACTTGGGGTCACCTGTCGCTTTTAGCTCTTCTTCCTACAAACAATGAGATAGTTTAAAGTAAATCTAATACATTCATATCCCAGAACTGACAGAAAGAAAAGAAAATTGTATCAAGAAAACTGTTTTACAAATGGAAGGTTCTTGGAGCTGGTTACCTAATCATTTTACCTTGAAAATTCTTAAGCTTTTTAAATGAAGAATAGTGTATTTTGACTATAAATTTAGGTCTTGTGTTGGAAACCTTGATCTTGTGTTGTTATGCAATACGAAATCCATAATCTTAAGTAATTGGAAACCATTCAACACTACATTTTGTGCATTTCTAATGTGCCACCTCTCAATCCTGTGTTCACTGCCTGGACCTACAATATGTACCACAATATCCAGGGGAAATAAAAGTGCAGCATTAGACAGAAAGGCCTGGAGAAATGCTACTGCCGCATGCTGCTCCTAAACCACATAAGGTTTATGAGCACACATGAAGGAGAGAGAGACAATAGTATTATGTAACACAAGATACAGTACAAACCTTTTCTTTATCTCTCATGGAACCTTTCCCTAAAATAGACATCTTTGTCCCAGTACTGTTTTGAAGCCGTTTAAATGTATTCCCTCTTGGACCCAGTAGTTTTCCAACGAAGTTGAACTGAATACAAGTTGAGTATATTAGTGCAAAATGGCTATGAATTAGGCACATTAATTGGCCCTAATGGAAACAGGCAGTGGACCAAGTACAGGTTTTCAAAATTAACCTGTCCATTTCATCATTTCATTGTGGAACTTGTACATGATAAATTATCATTATTATAATACAATTACTAAATGAACCGTAACATACATGTAAGAAAGAGCACATTCAGTTTGTAAGGGTTTAGTAACATTAGCATGAATACAGGTGATTTTAAACTGGCAAAAATTAACATTAAAAATATATGATTAATGTGTGGACTGGCATTGACCTCGATGTACACAACTCTTATTTTTTATTTGTTATTCGTCATTTGTTTCTACAACTGTTCCACCAATGTGCATCATAGTATACAATACATTAATTTTACTTTTAAATTTAACATACTGAATATTTTCCTTACCTTGGGATGTTCTTTAGTAGGAATAAAGACTTTCTCTGATAATTTTACTGGTTGGTATAGTTTATTTTCTTCAGGTGGGTGTGATCTTCGATAAGGCCTAGGTTCTCTATGTTCTCTAGGCTCATGATGCTGTCTTGGCAAACTGGTATCTTGTAGATTATTATCACTTCCCTCACTTGGTTCTGTACCATTGACCTTTTCGTCATCTTTTATTATGGGAGAGACCGCAGATGGTGATCCTCCACCTTGTATTCTGTTTATCTCTGAAAAAAAATAGACATATATATTTATCTAATAATTGTACGTGTGCCAAGAATGTTCACTGACCATGGTCCACAAGGACATTGACAATGCTGATTCCATGCTTTTCAACACTTTTGCCTTTACAAATACTTTCTTGAAAAAGATTTGTAAGAGGCAATTAGTGGAAAAGGTTGAGCATATCACAAAGTGTCAAAACCAAGATCTATGTTAGTTGATGAAATCATGCAAAGTCAATAATTGTTTTATTATAGATTTTGAAAAATTAGGGAATTTTTATCTCTTAGTTTTACAAAATTATTTTTAAGTGCACTTGAACACTTGAACAATGAACTTAACTTGATAAATCTATTGTCTGCACATTTTTCTGCAGATAGTACATTTAGCAATCTTGGAAAGTATTCAGCCTATTTTATCAAATAAATAAGAGCTTCATATATTGACTATAAACAGTAATATTGAGAGTCATATTAGATTAGGTTGGTCAGGAAGTTTTCCTCCTTATACATTAAATGCATGATTAACAGATTTGATTTCCATCAGCACACAATTAGTTTATCACCTGCTTCTTGCTAAATTCAGTGATGAAACACAAAAATCTGTCTAGAAAATCTAGTTGAAGTCAAGTATTACGGTAATTCATCTTAGAGCTATTTTCATTATGTTACCATATCAACTTTCAAAGCATTTTTGACTTCTAGGCAGTCTTGTCTTAAATAATGACCACATACCTAAGTTATTGTCTGATAATTTGTCAATGGCAATATTTTTTAAAATTAATGGCAATATTATTTCTTATATTTCTATCATAATAACATTCTTGATAGACAGCTGAATAGCCTAATTATCTATATTAAAAAAGCTAGCTTGTCATGAATATCTTAATACACCATTGAACTGCAAGGCCTAATTTCAGACATTTAATCAATAATACCAGATTACAGCTATAGCTTATTCTGCACTGTTTATATGATGCATAATTCTACTCCACAGAAGAGTCTAAAAAAAATTGATCATCTGTTAGACATCTAAAACCAAAAGTCGCTAATCTTACAGTCAAGTACTAAATAATAAATATATACCCATTTGAAATGCAAAGCACTTGTAGAGTGGCAAGAATTTTTGGGATGAGTAGGACACGTAATTAGATTTTGTTATCTTTTGTTTTTAATAAATCACGAGACATTTTCAACTCCTGTGCTATTAGTAACTTAATAGCTTGTAAAGAATATATAGAGGATATTACACGGTGCTGCGAAGATATGAAGTTTATCTTCAAGTGGTGAAAACAATTTCACGAGTGAGAGCAGCGAACAAGTGAAATACTGTTTTCAACACGAGAAGATAAACTTCATATCTTCAAGACACCGTGCAATTTTCTTTTTATTATATAGACAAAGAAAATCTTTCTTTGATTTCGATAATCACAACCAACATGCCGTCCTTTGAGACTCTGCAAAACTCACTGTTACTCAGATGGCACTTTGAGCTGATTCTACTTGATTTTCTCTTTCTCTTCTTCACTTAGAAGCTACTAATTGCATGTCTTTACATTACAGAAAGTTTTCTCTTTCATATTGTTGATTTTTGAACGTTTTTTTGTCTTATTTCAAGACCTTTTTCGCTCAACATTTTCCAACCTGCTTGTTTGGCAGCTTTGCAAATTTGAGCGCGCACGCGTCAGAAATGACGCCATTGATATCTTCACTAGTGAAGATATGGAAAATATGTCACTGGGTTCCTGGATGTAGTTTCGTATCAAGTTTACAAATGGCTCATTTTCCAGTATCTCACTCATGTCTATATAATAAAATCAGTTCTTTGTGCATAATCCATATGCCCAAAAAAATCACCTATGTGATTTTTACTCACACTTGTAGCCTAGGCTCCCACGTTTCTAAACACAGTCAGGGAGCAAAAATTTGTAGGCTTTGAATATAAATGCAGGATTCTTCTTCAAAAGGAAAACTCAATTTTGATAAATTGCTGATTTTACATGAGCGACTTTGTTGTCTTATCAAGGAGTAAACAGGTAGAGTAGCTATGACACTCTCTAGTGAAATTTGAAATTGCAGGTGGGTTGTGTGCGATAGTAAAAACAGACCCAAACTGTCTCTATAATGAAGACACCTGTGTATACATCACCCTTGAATCTAGCCTTCTAAGTAATAATGCCAATATAATTACATTTTAAATTGAAATTAGAAAAAAAAAATTTTCCTGGCCCAGGATTCTATTGAATCCTGCAAGCTAATTGGTTAATTCTCAGGTCTGGATGAGACAATATGGACCCAACCACTTGGGCTAACCAGAATAATGGTTTCAAGTTGAGGTTGGCGTAGACAAAATATACAACGGATGTTAGCAAACTGCCAAACTGAGACAAGAAACCACGTCACGATTACATGTCATAACATTTACTGTCATGCCTAAAAATGTTGATGTTTACCTCTAAATTCCTTTGCGGTGCCATCCCTGTGAAAATGTATGTTAGCAAACAAGGTAGAACTTATAGCCAAGGAAAAGCTTCTATGGACGAATTTCAATCTCAAGTTATAGACTAAATTGTAGATATGGGCAGAGATATTGCTTCAGGCTTTTTTCCCTGAAAGTTTCAGTGAATTAGCCTTAAAATTGAGCGCACTTAATGATTTTCCCACATACAAACCGCAAAGGAATTTAGAGGAAAACATCAATGTTTTAAGGTGCAACAGTAAATGTTGTGACAAGTAATCATGAGGTGTTTTTTTTGTCTCAGATCAGCAGTTTGTTGACATCCATAGTAGTAACTACATACTTCTGTTTCCAAATGGATGCAAAAGTAGCAGACCAAATCAAAAGTGCCATGTTGTCTCTTAAACTTAATATACTTCTGTTTACTCCAAGCTGAACTTCAAACCATTGTTTTGTGGTCTTTCAAGCATCAGGGGTTAGGTGCATTTTAAACTTCATGCAATAAAATCATGCAATTTGTTCCATTGCCACAAACATTACTCCTGTTTACTGCTATGGGTATGAAAAATTTGTTGCACCTTAAAGGTACCTTAAGGTAAAGTTGTGGTACCCTGGTTTTATACAAAGAGGTTATTGGTTTTGTTATGCACCTATCATGGTAAGCCCGTTGGGGGGAGGGGGATGGGACGCCAGGCATACGGCATGGATTTGATTCTTTTACACAGTCAAATTTCCACCCCTGGGCCTAAAAAAAATTATTCAATTGTAGCGTATTCTTTACAATCTTTCTTGTTCCAGACAAGTGTTCAGTCAAAATCCCAGCCCACAGGACAGCACATCAAGTCAAACCCCTACCATATGCCAGGCCTCCCCCGAATTATTTACTTTAAAGCATTTGGCCTTTAAAAAGACTTGTTAGAATGTATCAAAACATCCTATTGAAAGGTAACTTTCACTTGGATATTCTTGAGTCATAATACTACCCTTACTTCAAAAACTGTTATCAATAGGAAGATAACATAAATACTATACAGCCCTAATAATGGCTATTCAGTCAGATTATCAAATATTCAATACAAAAATTTCACTGCCTAGAAAACATCAACTAACCTTGGGCATAATAGAGCGTGTGTATAGTACCTAAGCCAAGTATTTATTATTAATATCCAATTTACTGGCTTTGCATACATTAAAACAAACAAAAGCTATCCTATTGTGGAGTATATCCCAAATACAGTTAGTGGAATCAAAATAAAACTTATCAAGAGGATAATTGAAGTCTTAGGTCCATAACTGAAGTATACAGGTAGTAAATTTTTATCGTTTCTGTGAACAAATTTTTTTTAAAGTTTCGTTCCTGCATGATCCTTCGTGGGACTTAACTTTAGATAACGTAGACACTGAAAGATAAAGTGATTTTTGTCCATTATTTTGAACATTTTTTTGTGGGCGACAACTGCCGAAATAAAGAAAATACCGACTCAGAGATCAATTTTAAGCGTACGTTAATGCCAAGCGGGTAAGTCGAGTAGATAAACAAATTTGAACTTCGTTGATGGCTGAACAGAAACAGCACGAAATCCAAAGATGGCGTCCGCAATGCACAAAGAAAAATCCTAATATAATATAATAACCATTATAAATACTATCTTGGAAGAAAGGACTCAATATGACGAGTACTTAACTCTTTTTTATTTATATAAAGTAGAGAGAATGAGTTTTAGTGGTTCAAAAAGGGTATACATATATTTTTGGGTCCTAAAAAGGACGACAGACGTCGAATTAAAATAGAAGTTCGAAGTACTGGCTGAAGTTTTGCGGCGAAAAACACCAAAATGAAAATTCATCACAATAAATCATTTCAAAAGACACCGAGACGACATCCTTAATTTCTTAAGGTTTAGATTAGTTTGAGGAATGTTGGTTGAAGTTTGCGAACAGTGGTTTTGCATACCAATCAAGCCAAGCAATGCTCGAAGGATCTCGACTTCGCTTTTTGATCTTTTCACCTTCCTGCTCTGGTGAACAAGCTTAGATTTTCAAATAAGAGACACTCAATCAACACCAAATCCGGTTTTATTCACAAGTCAAGACATCTAGAAATGCTGCTATGCCCAAAAACTGGTCATATATAAATAAATAACGGCTGCCACCGGAATTATTCTGTTTATACTGGTGTAGGAATGCAGTTTCTTCCAACAAGACTTACCTCGAGTTAGTAGACGCATACAGTGAACGAACGAAGGGTCTAAGCTGTCTTTCTCAGCTAGGAGCTCTGACATATACCCAGCCTCTGACTCCATGATTATATTTGGAGTAAAAAAATAAGATTATTCTATGTAAAAGTGGGGTTTGTTGAAGTTATTATTGAGCTAATTCAAAATGGCGCGAACAGCGAACATTGAGCACACCAGTGAGAGACCGTGAGAGATCACTTCGGCATCTCTCAACTGATTGGTTGATTGTGCTTGATCCTCGCCTTTGATTGGTCAGTTTTGATTCCTTTGTTGGTCAAATATTCAGCCATAGAATGAAAACCGAAAAAAAACGAGTTTAAATTCGAAAATAAAATTCGTCAGATAAAAGATAATAATGGGAGGTATATGATGAAAACTAGTTCCTTTATTATATTGCGGTTATAATGCGGTTCTGAAGGAGACTAGTTATTATCCTTTTATCGATAACGGATCTTGAGTTGGGTTCGGACAAGATAGCTCAATGGCGGAAGAGTAAAATGGTATAGAAGACACGTCCTAATCAATGGAAACTAACAAAACATACTCTTCTGTACTTATTCACCGTACCTTATCAAATCGAAACAGGAATAAAACACTGAATTAATTCCCCATCCACCCCACCCCTTCCCTACATACACACTCTCAGTATCCCTGGACAGCCCTGGACTTCTTCTCGAAGTTTTATTCCCAGGGTGTTAGAGTTAGGGTTACCGCCTAGGCGGTACCAAACTCCCTAAAACTGGGGATACGACGTGCACCCTCTGAATAGGCCACTTCCGAGTTTTCAAAAATAATATCACACTGTCCATTCATTTTATTTTTCCAAAAATAATGCATGAAAGCGAGGCGTTGTGCTAAATCCCGCTTAATAGCGTGAAACGACTGACATTTCTTTGACTTTTTCTGTTGCTTAAAAATTTATCTTTACGAGTGAGCTGCGAACAAGTCAGAGAGAAAAGAGTGACGACAATCGGTCGTTTCACGCCAAAAAAGTGTGATTTCGCACGAAGCCTTGCCTTCATCCACAGGCAGCCCAAGCAATGGCTCTGAATAGTCCGTATAGTTTTTATTGATGATATGAAGAAAATTAAATAAATAGATAAAAAGAGACCAAACTCAATAAATATTCAACTCAGTACACTTTAATGACTTTTTGTATTCAAATCTAATTGATCGTTTACACAGAAAGTCGATTTGATCACTTAGACTTGAATACAAAAAGTCATTAAAGTGTATTGAGCTGAGTTTATTGAGTTTGGTCTCTTTTTATCCATTTATTTAATATTCTTTATATTGTCAATAAAAACCGTACGGACTCTTCAGAGCCATTGCTTGGGCTGTCTGTGCTTCATCCATCACTTTTGAGTACTCGGAAATGTCCTTTATTGCCCCCGCAAAATACTCCAGTTTCGAGTTCTCCGCTATACAGGGTTAGCCTCGTTTTTGTGTAAAATACTTCGCGCGTTTCAATGAAGGTCCGTGGAATTTCAAAGTGTTTGTATTGTTAAAGTCGTGCATTCTTTGATCTATCGTTGGTATTGATGCATATTTTGACACCGAAATGAGGCTAACCCTGTAGAAATGAGTCTATAATCAAGAAACACAGCGATATTCGGCGAATTCGAAAAAGGTCTATTGGGCAGGTTTGTACGATGGCCATAATCAGGTACGAGACACGGGAGAATGTGTATAGTTACAAATGCCAACGTCCATTTCATTCAAGCGGTTGAATCAAAGCATACCTTCGGCATGCCCTCGACTAGTTTAACTAATAACACATGATTTGCGCTTGCTCAGTCCTGCAAACTGTCCAAAATCTGTCCCACATGGACGAACGCACCAGCATAAAAGGCATAGTCACCAGAGCTGTGCGCACATCACGGGGTTTATCCCTGATCATAGCAAGGGGTTAATCATACATGGTCTAGGGGCCGATTAACCTCTCCCTTAAGGCCTTAAGTCCTACTTCTGGCCGAGCTCCCTGATCATATAGACCTGGGATAGCGGTGTTGGGGCCGAAATCTCCAGCTGACCCGTAAAGCCATACGACGCTTCAGCAATCGAGTCTGGAAGTATGGTCCCGAATTATCCATATATAATTTCAGTCAATAAACAATACAAAAAGCTCGATGAATTTCCCTGTCTTATGACAAGTTCTTGCTTCAGCACGACAACGAACTCACGCCAACTATTATCAAATCTCTGGTTCTCGATCTATGAGCCATCGAACATACTTAAATTTGCCGTCCCGTTACATAAATTTGCCACTCATGAAAACCGTTCTATGCCACCGGTACGTTGCGTGCCGCTTACCTAGCTGTCCATCGATAGACCTTTTCGACGAGAGCATCAAAACGAGGCCTAAGGGCCTATATTTCATGTAAAGTAAATTAAAATACTGCGATTATGACAGACAGTGAAGACAAAGTTTCTCTACGAGATATCCCTGGATCAAAACTTTCAGATTTTCAGCGAACAGTCCATGGAAACCTTGAAGGTACTGCAGCAGGCTTAGAATGATGTATCAAGCCATCAAAGCTGTGTTTATAATCTTAATCTGAAAAAAAAGTGCGTGGAAAGTCAAGTAATACTCCTATTACAGTACAGCTGCACGGAATTTGTGAGATGAAAAGACATTGCTAGTCAACTTTGCCTCTATTTTTGATTTTGTCGGCCCTTAGACCTCGTTTTCATGCTTACGTCGTAAAGGTCTATCTCAGGGATTCAGTGTTTGGAGAATCAATTGATTTTTTGGTTTTTGGGAGATTTAAAACTTATAGCGAAAAAAAAGCAAACAAATAAACAAACAAAACAAAGACAAAGACAAAGACAAAGACAAAGACAAAGACAAAGACGAAGACAAAACAAAACAAAAACCCATGAAACAAAACCTACAAACAAACAAACAAAAAAACACAAACACACGCAGAAAAGAAAAATATCGAGATTCACTTTGTCCCACTGACATCAGTGGTATCTCCAAAGTTTTTGTTTTCTGGCATCAGTTTTTGCTAAGTTATAATTCTCGAGGTTTCCATTATATGTAATAGTGCGGTGTCGTTTTTGAGAATTCTTAGAAATGAGCAATTGATCATAATAAATTTACCTCTTGATCATATATATATGATATATATAGTCAATCTCTGAAACGTTGTCCTCACTAGAAATATACAGCTATTTCATAAAAGATTGCTGAAGGTTTTGTTGCATGTTTGCATGTTGCATACTAAGGCCGAAATGTACTATTGGCGATGTGAACCAAATAACTCTTCAGCGCAGCTCTTCGCAATATGGAGCCGGCATATTTTCTTCTGTGCTGACATAATTTACATATGATCTACAATACATTTCAGTCTTGGTATGCAACATGCAACATACATGCAACAAAGCTGATGAATTTGAAGGAAATTCAGCGGCTTTGAGTTTTATTTGCGGCGCGCGCACAAATCCAACGTTCTAGAGTAGTCACCCACCTTAATATTGATCGGCATTGTTTGTTTTTCGGTATTTCGTTAAGGTGTGGTCCTAATTAACGATAATTACGGTCTATCACGTGATATCATACACGGAATTTATTGGCAAACCGTAAAAATAATAGTGATTGTGTTTTAGTAATATCTTGCCAGAACAGAACAGATCACACCTGACTTGGTCCTAAAGAAATAGAAGAAAACCAAAAGAAAACAATCGATCGAAAAGCTGACGGAGAACGAGCTAGAAAAATGGCTAAAATAACCTATCAAAAATTACAAGAAAATGTACAAGACAAGCAAGAAACACAATGCCGCTTCAGAAAAGCGATAGCCTACGTTAGAAAGCAAGAATTCTTCCGAAACTTGGTTTGTTTGTCACTATTTTCGTATTCCTTGTTACAAAGAAGGGAACGTAAAACTAAAGTGGACAAAAGCAAGTTTATTCAAAAGAAGGATAACTTAACTAGAGAAGAAAAACTGTTCAAAATCAAGCCAGCTGTGAAAGAGAACAAAGACACTCAGGAAGCATTCGTGACGCGGGATGACAAATCAAGACGTCGATTTGCGTTCTGTGAAGAGATCGAAAGAGAAATGCTTTTCGATGGCGTTTCTCTGAGGAAATTGAGAAAAAACTTGATTGTTCAGAGAGAACTTCATCTGTATGGTTTGCTGTGACTGATTAGAAATCATAATACTTCTTCGCATCGCGCAATCGACAAATCTACGACTGACAAAAGCTCAGTCGCGGTATCAAAGCTAATGAGAAATTTTCTGTAATCTTGATATCATCACACTGACTGATTTAATGGCTTCAAATAATTATGTATAAATCAATAAATTCCTTCAACTTAAGGACCAGTCATTATTTAAGGCTGAGGGGGGGGAGGAATCACGTGTTAGGTGCAGTATGTCAGATGGAATATGGCACGTGTCCCTTGCATTGCGCAGTAAGGCACGTGTCACATGATGTACAAGTCGCGTGCAATGTGTAGTATGTCATGGAATATGGCACGTGCTCCTTAAAATGCGCGGTGAACCACGTGTCACAAGGTGTACAAGTCACGTTTTAGGTGCAGTATGTCATGGAATAGGTCTCGTGTCCCTTAAAACGCGCGGTGAACCACGTGTCACAAGGTTAACAAAGTCACGTGCCAGGGACCGGTTTTTTTTTGGGGGGGGGGATCACAAGGTTTTAAAAAGAACGTGAGGGGGATCAGAAAAACGACGGCAGACTATAAGGGGGGACCAAATACATTTGTTAGTAAATTTGTACGAAAATGAGGGGGATCACTTAAAGGAGCACTAGGACGAAAATGCCCAAATTTTTGAAAGTCCAAATTGATTAAATATTTCGCTATTTTAAGATCAAACACTGCTCCAATAATAGCTTGTAAAAATGGTTTTGTCATATACCCGTGAGAAGATAATAAAAATTGCGATTTTCCTGGCGTCCGCCATTATTTTTTGTAA
>WUAP02135174.1:0-13137 GCA_015163945.2 Stichodactyla helianthus
CAAAACGCCCGGTATGCTAAGGAATGATTGAGATAATAAGATAATAAAATATTTTTGGGGGCCATACGATTAGTGCTAATATATGTACAATTTATAAAATTACAAGAAATCACGCTTAAAATTAAGGAAAGAGAGAGAAAAAGGGAGTAGATATTACAAATGTTAGCTATTAAGAAGATCCTGAAGGGGTAAAATGGGAACTGGAATTGGCCTTTTTTGGGCTGGGAAAATGGGATTTGATGCACTTGGACTGGGATTTAGCCATTACTGGGATTGGAATTTTTCTAACTCTATAACTTGGACTCGAGATTTTTCATAAATAGGATTGGGATTTTGCAAAGTTTTGGGTTGAGAAATGGGATTATGACCCCCCCTCCCCTAAGGACCCTCTATTAAGTGTGCAGAGGTGGTAAACTTTCTATACAAACTGAAGGCTGCTTAATAAGTAATAGCTAGGATGATGTTTTTTAAAGGGTTATACCGGATAGAATTAACAATCGCTTCCAAGAATCATGGTACACAAGAAGAAATAAGCTTATAAGGCCTTAACTAATATTTTCTAAACGATTATCAAAGCTTGAATACGGTATTACAACGATGTTTCTTTCCTGTGTTTCCAGCAGTTCCCAAAAAATTATATTAAACCCACATCCATCTGTTTTTGCGCCATTACATCTGGGCATTACTTTTTTAACCGCATTTCTTGAAAAACTCGAGAGTTTAAACAAACTGATCCTCCAAATACCGATAGCCTTTAACATTGCCTTTAACTAGCAGACCCAGTCAATGTCGACCCAGCCAATGTCGACCCAGTCTACATTGCCTGCTTGTTGGTTGAGATGTCCTGGAACGTGATACAAATGCTCAGCACAATTTTGGTCTCTAATCATCACGGATTATCGTGATATCGTACAAAGATTTTCGCTGGTAATATACCTCCATACCACACCTGATGAAGGCTAGTATGGCCAGCCGAAGTATATAGCTTAAAAAACAACCAAATTCTACGTTGTATTGGCTATTCTTTTTAATTAATATTGTAAAGCGCATTGATCAGGGAGCTAGCCCGAATACGTGGAAGGCCTTAAGGGATAGAGGAGTTAGTCATACATGTAAGATTAATCCGTCCTGCAATGATCAGAGGTTGTCTCGATCCACGTGCACGCCGCATGCTTGTCAGATATCAGTACTAGACAGACATCAAAAGCTATCATACCTGTAACGTTCCTTTCAAATATCTTTACGAAAAAGGAAGTAGGAAACACGTTTCCAGCTGTAAACAATGTGCACTTGACACACACTTTTCGCAACCAAACCCGCTCAAGAGAGGCCGCGAGCTGAAGAAACAGAAACAGGTTTGACAAAATGGAAAACTTGATCTAAAGGATGGATGAATAGATGGATGAATACTGAGATAGATGAACGAAAACATAACTTAGAACAATGGTATAGTGTGTCGGCCAACCAATCAAAGGGCTGGTCACATCGCGTTATTCAATTATCCCAATAGCAATAGGCGAACACATACGTACCGACTGAGCACTTTGCTACTTCTGTTCATGCTTTTAACTGTCTTGACTACTAGTCTAAAGTTCTGTGTTAATGTTTCCTAATTTGGTATCCAAGGGTACGCACTAAATGGTCCATTTGACAGTTGAGAGCTCTCCTTAATTTAGCCGCTAGCTATGCACATCTTATACACACCTACTCTCATACAAAAATGACGAGTTTTGTCTTTGGAAAACGTCTATACCTTAGGTCTATTGTGTTATTTCCTCTCCCAGAAACCGCTTTTATACGGAAATTGCTAATTAAATACGTGTCTTTGTTTATCATTTTTTATTTTGCCAAACGATTTTGAGCAGGTGTTATTTTATTCCTAAATCATATCTCCGTAATTTAGAGTTCACTAGCTTTAGAACTACCCTCAAACAACCATATGGAGGCGCATTTTCCAAAATTGTGAGGCTTTCCAAGACCACGGTGTAACTGTTTAGCAGTCTATTCTCCAAATATTTTCTCATCAAAAAAAGTTAAAAATAATGGGAAAAGCGGCATTTCCTCTAACATGACTAAAGACGTCATTATTTTGTCTGCTAGAGGGAGAAGACAGATTGTTTTCATCGCGAAAAAATATGTAAATACATCTATCGTTAGTTTTGTTCGTTTCCCTTTTCAATTTTGGCATCTGCCTTGACATTCAATAATCAATCAACTTTTAAAAGTTCCGAGGTAATTACTTGTCTTTAATTTCCTATTTTTTATGAACTATAAAAAGCATGAATCCCATTGGTTGAAACTTTTAACATTTTCAAAGCGTATATACATATATATATATATATTCGCTAAAAGGACGAATTCACAATGTTAATGAAGTTTAACCTTCTAGAGAAATGGATGTTGATTCAAGTCGGCTGTAGTGCTGTGTAAATGAAGTTGATAAAGAACTACCTTGCGTTTGCTGTTTTTGCTTTGGCGCCGCTCTCCTGGATTTCAACCCAAGGAAGGCAGATAAAACTTGGTGTTCTGTTGCCCTGGTCCGGAAGCTGGCCATTAGCTCAAAGAATGGCAGAAGTCATACCTAAAACTATTGAGAATATTAACAAAAATAAGAGTCTACTTGGTGGAAATACCTTGACTTTCGTGTGGCGGGACACCAAGAATCTAGCAAGTCAAGGTTTGTGGACTATGGCGGATTTATGGAGAAGTGAAGATCCTTTTGTAGATGCTTTTATCGGGCCTGTTTTCAGTGTTATCTGTGAACCAGGTGGTCTTTTAGCGGAAAAGTGGAATCTACCAATGGTTTCTTGGGGATGTTCGAGCCAAAGACTCTCCAATAAAAAACTATATCCAACGTTTGCAAGGACGAAAACCTATGGCCGAACAAATCCAATAAACACTTCACAAGCGATGGCAAGCGTGGTGGGGCATTTCAAATGGAAGACAGTGCTTTTGCTTTGCTCTTCTGAAAGTGTGTGGACTGACTTGGCTCTAATAATGTTCAATAAATTCCACGAAAAGGGTATAATTGCGGAAAAAAAGATCTTTTCTCCAATTCCCAGTCATCAAAAACATTTGTTTGACTACTTACTAATAAAAGCAAGAAACAAAACTAGAGGTGCGAGAAATCGTTGTCGTAATCATTGTGTGACCTAATTTTTCGTCTTTTTCTGTGCTTTTGTGTATATGTTTTTTTAAATAGATTTTTTAAAATGATCATTAGTTTTTGCTGTTTTTGCTGTTGTTTGCCTAGTTGCTGTTGATACCACACTTACTGTTGCTATTAGTGTTGTTGTTGTTGTTGTTGTTGCTAGGTCAGTGGTCTTGATGAAAATGTTTTGCACAGGTCTATTAATATATAATTTTCATGTTTTTAAAACGCGTAACGCAAACGAATTAGTAAATCTATTGTTTTTCTAGTGAAACAGTTACGAAAATCATCGGCGTGGGAATCGTACACCGGAGAAAAAAACAGGAATAGAAAAGAATATTTAACGAAATTGAAGACTTATTTAAGTCAATCCGGAGACACAATTTGAAAAGATTCGCTACCGGACGATAGTTTTTGATCAGGATACTCTAGCTTACATTTCAGCTAAAGTGACAGATAACGAACGAATCAGAATGCCAATGCGTGTGAAATCATGTTGAAAATGAGCACCTCTTCAACTTGAAAACCAATTCAATATATATATATATAAATTCTAAAAAAAAAGAAAAGAAAAGAAAAGAGAAGAAAAAATAATAAACTTAAGAGCGTCATAAACAAGCTGGAAAATATCTTTTACATAACACAATTAAGAACTTATAACATGTAGGAAGATCGCCAATCGCGGTTTTTTCATGTATAATTTTTCTAAAAGTTCGATAAAATTAACAATTGAACAGCTTGACATTTGATAAATCATCATCTCAAAGGGCTGTCATTACACCTCATCGAATCTAATAAATTCATGACTGGGAAAAATTAATTTCAGGATTTTTTGCGTACGTATTTATTTACGTCGGATCATGGTCTATGATACCATCCATCGCTAGTTTGAGTTTTTCTCTTTCAGAACTTGGCAGTGTTAGATTACAATTTATCATAATTTTATTCGACGTAATATATTAAACCATAGGGGTCAAAAAACTTGTTTTCTATCTTAGCTGGTGCTTTGCTAGGATGTGGGCGGTGTATGCGTGTCTTATCCGCAATTTTCAGTACATTGAACTTTATGATTTTTTTAAAAATTTTAATTAAGTATCAATAAAGGACGCTTTCGCTGTTGAGGTAGTTCGGCGAAACCCATGCGCAGAAGGTCTACTACACTCTTGGTTATCTCGCCATTTATTGGCTTTCATTTTCTTTGCTTTTTTCTTTTGCATTTGTTCGTGTGTGTATTTTCACTTATGTATTCAGAAATTATTATCATTATTATCATCATTATTACTATTATTATTACAATTACTATCATTATTATCATCATTATTACTATTATTATTACAATTATTATTATTATCATTATCATCATTATTACTGTTATTATTACAATTATTATCATTATTATCATCATCATTATCATCATCATCATTACTGTTATCATTATTATCATCATTATTACTATTATTACATTATCATTATTATCATCATCATTACTATTATTACTACAATTATTATCATTATTATCATCATCATCATCATCATCATTACTGTTATCATTATCATCATCATCATTATCATCATCATCATCATTACTGTTATCATTATCATCATCATCATTACTGTTATCATTATTCTTTCTATTATCTTCATGACAGTGTTCATACTATTATGCTACATGGAACAAGTCACACAAATCCTCATGGCTGCCAAGAGCCTCAACTTAACCAACGGTGATTACGTATTCATGACGTCAGACATCACCACGGATACAACCCATAGCAACCTGAGTGCCCTTGAATACTACCGTAGACATAGTCATGTGCTGGATGGAATCATTGACGTCAGTGTCAATCCAGTTGACAATGTAGAATTTCAGCTTCATGCCAACAATATTGAAAGTGCAATGCAAACACCTGGGTCATCGTTCTACAGCAACGCAACACGTGACCACGAGGTAATGTTTTGAACCGGCGGTTTAGCTAGTTTGAGAAGCGTGCCTTGGAAATGATTCCGAAATCCATGCATGAGACCTTAAGGGAGGAGACGTAGAGGAGCTCCTGGTTTTCAGAACATAAAGTAGAAATTTAATTTTTGTTTCTTGTATGTTTGTCATCATCAGGTATCCAACTTTCTTGCGTACGCCTCTGATGCTATCACTTTGTACGCGTTGGCCTTGAACGACACCTTAGACCAGGAAGGAAACATCTCAGATGGACGCCATATTGCTAAGAATATGTTTGGAAAGACATTTAATGGTAAGAACATATTCTCTCTGTTTTCTCTCTTCTGTTTCATTCTCTTGAGTGTCATTTCTTTAGCAACTACTGAGTGCTTAGACGATGCATTTGACAGAGAAAACTCGAGGTAATCATTGAATTAAAAACAATATTGTTTTTCGTGAATATAGAATGCACCTCTTAGACATTCTCAGCCTATTTCATCTTCCTTTCCTTCCCAAAAAATATCCCATCCACTTTTCACTTTGCAAAATTCAGTTCCATGCAACTCTTTTGCAGGTCTGTCAGGAGTAGTTTCTATCGACAACAACGGAGATCGCATCCCATACTACGAGCTGCGCAATCTCTACGACAACTCGTTCGTCAAAATCGCATCGATTTATCCAGATAGACTGGACGTTGTTGAAGGCAGGAAAGTCGTTTGGTTTGGTGGGAAAACAGGAATCCCGAAAGATGAGCCTGCATGTGGATTCAGAGGCGAACTGTGTATTAATAGTAAGTTGACTAATGTTTCTAATTTATAGCCGTACTATATAGGTTTATCCACTTTACCCTAACCGTAACTACGCGAAAATCATGGGAAGCAATACTATGTGCCCTTAAGTCAGTACCGTACATTACTTATTGATATGAAAACGTCTGTCTTTCTCGCTAATAGCAACAGGTCATTTGAATGATGGCGTCATTTTATTACCACGACCAGAATGCTTTGTGAAAATGCTTTCTTATTCAGATTTTTATACTCTCCTGGGAATAAAGAGACAGTTGGTAAAATCTGCCTGACAATGGTAAATTCTTCTTTTTACGACCGTGGAAAAGGATCGAGTGGTGACAGCTAACATGGCTATGCATGACTCTATTGATCTCTGCATTATTTATTTATGATCACGAATGATAATATTTTTTTAATCAAATGTTTAGAAGACAAGCCCTCAGGAGACAATAGAGCACTGATAATCGTCCCTATAATCAGTCTAGCCCTGGTGATTGGATTGATAACTGCTCTTTTAGTTCATAAACGGTAAGCATGGAAACCCTAGAGTGCCGTAAAACCCTTAGGAAAAACTGACCAATCGCTGAAGACAAAAACAACCTCTATCCACACAGAAGAAACAAGATCAGAAATCTATCGAGTGTCCTCATTAAATACGAGGATATTGACATGGTAGGGTGTATTGGAACAGACGCCAAAGCAACATCTTCTGTCATGGTGAGTACATGTCACGTGGTACGCGCTCTCCGTCCTTAAATTTCTTGTAAATCGTATCATTATACATCTTGCGCACTTTATCGCCAATGACTGGCTGTTAATTCAACACGATAAATATATTATCTATAGAAAATTATACAGCCAAAAAACAATTATTGAATTCGGTTTTCGCATATCGTAAGTCATCAAGACCTCGAGTATCCGCCTAAGCCTACGGCTTCGGTAGATCAACATTGATCACGGCTCTTGACAATTTATAATATCATGCTCAACCTCACCCAATAATAGGCCCCTTGCAGCACGTTGGAATGCAGCTGAATTTGGAGGGCAAGGCAAAAGAATCTCAACTCCAGAGAACCAGAAACCTATTGTCTTGCCCTCCAAATTCAGCTACATTCCGACGTGCTGCAAGGGGCCTATTGCTTATTACTAAGGCCTGCTTTACAAGGAGGGAGGGTAACCCTAGTACTAGGGCTACCCTAGCTTCTATACATTTTCTCTTATTTATTTTAACGCCTTTACAAGCGCACCCGGGTTACCCTAGTGCTAGGGTTACCCTGTCTGTTTGATAGTGAAACCCTCCTGCCCGGGTTAAGTTTTCCCTTTGTAAAGTCGTTTAGCTATGGATAACTCGCCTTCCCGGGACAACTTTTACTAGTTCTCAGACCTCCTGTAGCACAAATCAACAAACGGCCATCATAGCGGAACAAGGTTTACCCCGGGCACTAGGGTTACCCTACCTATATTTTTTTCCTTGTAAAGCCGAGCTATCTATTGACCTAGCTGGCGGGTAAAACTAGTACTAGGGTTACCCTACCTCCTTGCAAAGCAGGCCTAATTCTTTAGTAGAGTTTTTAAACGTTTCTAGTATTTAACTTCATTATTAATTCTTTTATTTTTATTTTTATTTATTTATTTTATTTTATTTTTTCTGGCGTTCACAGCACAGTCTAGTGGATTTTTCTGGTCGATCCGAACGATCATCGATTCACATTCCTTCAGAAAGCCGTGCATTCATTGGACGATACAAGGTAGATTTACATTGATTTCATTGGTTACTAGAATAACGTTACACTGATCTAACGTGTTCTTTGATTGACTCGAACAGCTCGTGACGTCACTGAGTGATCATTGCAAATAAAAGTATTCCAACAAGAACTCTGATTGGCTTGGACAGTCTGCTTCTATGTTCCATGTATTTTTCATGTTCTTGAAGAACATAAAAGGATACGTCACATTCTTAACGCCAACTGGGTCTTAGAATGACTCAGTTTTGACGGGCAATGGTAAGAACAGGCCCGTAGCCAGGATTTTTTTGGGGGAAGGGAGGGTTAGTGTGCGACTGAGGCCAAGTGGACCAAACTATCCCTAAAATCTTGGTGCCTGAGGGGAAGGGGGTGCGAACGCAACCTGTGCACTCCCTGGCTACGGGCGGGAATAATCCTTTTTGATCTCAAGATTGAAGCATTTTTTTTCTGTTCAGAACAGACAAGTTTTCGTAAGAAAGTTGGCACGACAAAATCTAAGCCTGAATCACCAAATCGTGCGAGAACTTTTCCAGGTGAGTAACTAATAGAATTCTGTAAAAAAATCTGGTCCCCATAGCCTGCGCGCGTTCGTTCCTTTTGGTCAGCAACGAGGAATATAATAGACTAGAGCTTTAAATGCGCAGGCGTAGTTCATAGAAAAACGTCTGACGGAAGAAGACCAACTGAGGGCGGCAACAAGAGGAGCTTTTAATTTCTAACACTTACTAGGGAAGCTGGATGAATTTGAGTGAGGGAAACATTAATTGTTTGTATTTTGGTTCAAGGTTCAACGTATCTTACACGTGAATGTAAACCCTATCCTTGGAGTGTGTATGACGCCACCAGATATCTTTATTGTATCCGAAGCGTGCAGTAGAGGAAGTCTTCGGGTAAGTAGTCCCCGGTACACAACAAGACGCTAATATCAGTTCTCCAAGTCAATATGTGACGGCGTTTTTACTTGATTTTTGTAGGACGTTTTATCGAATGAGGACATCAAACTCGATGTTACGTTTCAAATGTCTTTTGCTACTGATATCGCGTGTGTAAGTACTGGCAACATTTTTTTGTAATTTTTCGGCAAATCCGTAGTCGTACTGCCATAGTACCGTACTTTACCGAAGCCGTAACTATGCGTTATGATTGGATGATTCACATGAAAACAATGGAAAGCTATTTCAGTTACTGCATACTGTACCGTGTACGTGCTGTAAGTCAGTACCGTACGTTTCCAAATCATACGAAATCCATTCTATCACAAACATGAAAATGCGAAAGTTCCACGATTTTACAAGAAAGCAGAGCACTGAATGGAAAGTATAACAGGAGCCGCTCGTCCAATCAGAGAGCGCTAGGACACCGCACCGCTACGGTACGGTATATTCTTAAGGCTGTGGGTGTTTTAAAAAGAGTACTCAGAAACTAACTCGTATTAATGATAGGGAATGAAAGCCTTACACATGAGTGATATACGTTACCATGGCAACTTGACGTCATCGAATTGTTTAGTGGATCGTACATGGGGATGTAGGGTTAGTGATTATGGGTTGCGTCGACTTCGAGCCGAGGAAAAGCAGTTCCAAGGGGGTTACACATCACCTGAATATAAAGGTATGGGTCGAAATTCAATATACTTCGCGCTTTAGGGAAGTCTTAATGGACCATCATTGTTTATCGCCGGGTGAGGGAGGGAAGTCGGAGCATCTGGGGGGATCACAAGGTGATAGTAAAGCTGTGAGTAGATCATAAAAGTGCGGTAATACGAGCAACAAAATCGTGCAACTTGTCGCACAACAATGTTGCTTTGTAAGTTGCAGAGCGATGTTGCTCGTATTACCACCATGTACGCAGCCTGTGGTGCAACAAAAATCGACGCTTGCAACTTGCAAATTCCCCCCCCCCCTACTTTTTCCTACTTATTTTTTCTACTTTTTGTAATAAGTAGCCACAACTTTCAACATCGATTTCTGTTGCGTGACAAGTTGGGGGAATTATAAAAATCCTATAGTGCCTCATGGAAGGAATCAGATAATTTGTAGGACATCGCAGCAAAAATTCTTCAACCCACCGCAAGTGATAAATAATGACCGGTCTCTAATATAAGAAACGGATAAAGAATTTCCTTTGTCCTTTTTTTCCCCTAGTTCTCCTCTGGACTGCGCCAGAACACATTTTGGAAAGAAAGCAGGGATTAATAACAGGCTCACAAGCAGGAGATGTTTACAGTTATGGGATAATTCTGAACGAGATATTCACTCGAAATGAACCTTATGCTCATCTACGTACCTATTATCCCATTCAGGGTAGGTGTCCATTGACCTCGATGATCTTTTATCTTTATACTAATGTCAATCAACATGAATATAATTGCAAGATGATTATCAAGAGGATCAAAAGACAAAGGCAGGGCTGCCATGTTGGTTATACAGACAAAAGGATCTAGTGAGAAATCTTTCGTTAAATACCATCACCATGGTCGCAATGACGTAACATGGAAATGAAGAATAATAGCTATTGCACCGTGCTTGGATTTAGAGCAAATTTCGTATGACTGTGAAAGGGTCGCGGCACGAACACGATCGCGACACGGTCAAGGCGCGACAAGGCACGGAAAAATTCCAGAAAACATCACGGTTGGTGCAAGGCACGCTTACGCTACCGATCACAGTCATACGAAATCTTCTCTGAGTCATGTTACAGTCCATATCTACCCGATTATTTACAGCATCATCAGTTGTTCGTTTTTGGATTTATTTTGTTTTGATTCTAGAAATTGTCCGTCGTATTTTGTCGTTTGAGAAACCTCATCCTCTTCGACCCTCCACGAACGACATGTGCGAAAAGCTTATCAATCAATGCTGGGATGATGACCCGTGGAGAAGACCGCAGTTCACTACTATTAAAACTACATTAAGAAAACTGAATGGAGGCAGGTGAGGAACAACACGAAACTACAAAGAAATGATGCTGTTGGCAATGATGATGATGAACACGAGGAACTGTTTATGATACTGAGAGGATGATGGTGATGATTATTTCACGATGATAAATTGCTGGGGATGATGATGATGTGTATGGTGATGGTGATGAATGATGATGACGTTGATGATGATGATGATAAAATCGATGATAATGATCAATCATTTTCAATTTCAGATCTCATCGTCTAGTCGACATTATTTTACGTAAAATGGAGATATACAGCAACAACCTTGAAGAACTTGTGGAAGAAAGAACAAAACAACTCGAGGCAGAGAAGGCCAAAACTGACCAACTGCTATTTGAAATGCTCCCGAGGTAAGTTACCTGCCACTTGCACTCTAGTGCTTTGCAGAGCGACATCATCAAATACTCATAATATTCAAACTTCCCAAGACCTGTTGCAGAACAACTGAAGTCAGGGAAGAGTGTAAAGGCGGAATGCTTTGATCAAGTGACAGTCTTTTTTAGTGACATTGTTGGATTTACAGAGCTCGCTTCTTCAAGCACTCCTATCCAGGTTAGTGAATAGGTTCCATCCAAAATGGCCACTTTCCCTGAATTTGCCTGAATTATCACGAAAGAATACTTGACCGAAACTCGAATAATGAACAAAATTTTGGTTAGGTCTTGTAGAAAAAGAATTCAAGTACCTTAAATTTCTTTTCTTTAATGATGCCATTTCAGGTAGTGACATTTTTAAATGATTTGTACACATATTTTGATAATATCACCCATAACTACGATGTATATAAGGTAAGCAAACGCCACAAAACGTATTGAAACTACTGTAAAATTATTATTCTATACCCTTGCATGTCCTTACATGTCCCTACACTTCCTTACATGTCCTTGCACGTCCTTGCATGTCTTTCACATCCTTGTATGTCTTTCACGTCCTTGCATGTCTTTCTATGTCCTTACAGCGGGAATATTTCATTGATGTATTCAATGTCAATTCCAGGTGGAAACTATAGGAGATGCATACATGGTAGTATCTGGTTTACCGGAAAGAAACTTTGATCGTCACGCAGGAGAAATAGCAACCATGGCGTTACACTTGTTGTGTGACATTCGTCTGTTTAACATAAGACACCGACCGGAGAGTCATCCAGAACTACGAATCGGCATTCATTCAGGTTCTTCCCATTCATTCATCCATCCATTCACTCCTTCATTTCTACTGGCACTTATTCCTGGTATTTCTTGGTTCGTTTACCACAGGCCCTTGCGTAGCAGGTGTCGTTGGAGTCAAGAAACCTCGATATGATATCTTTGGTGATACAGTCAATGTAGCATCTCGAATGGAGTCCACAGGAATACGTACGTATAACCAGAGCAACTTCAAATGTGGATATGAACAGGAATGGTACTTGGTAGGGGGAAAGGGAGGAGTCTTGCCAAAGGAGTCTGTGATCACAAGTAAACGTTGATGAACTTTACAGGACAGTGATTTGTTTTTTTTTTGTTTTGTTTCAGCCAATAGAATTCATATCAGTCGAGAATGTCGAGAGTTGCTGATCAACTTGGGAGGATATCACATGGAAAGACGAGGAGAAATCGAACTTAAAGTACTAAGTTACTATTAGCTGTACAAAAAATGTCATCATTATCATCACCATCATCACCATCATCGTCATCATCATCAGCATCGTCGTCATCACCATCGTCATCATCATCACCATAATTATCTTAACATACGATTGTGTTATCTCAATGTATGTATGTATATCCTCTTAGCTCCTTGTGGAGCATAAGGTGAGACACAAATCTTTCCATCTTGGCCTAGTGTTATCTCAATATATGATAATAAAAACTAAATTGACTAGCTGAGAGAAAGGTACCATACTCAAGGCTATTGAGATCAAAATGGGAATCAAAATGTGCTTCGCAAAAAAACTGAAAACTGTGCAAAGTTTAAGCTGACACAAATCTGTTTGGGTGTTTGACAGGGAAAAGGTAAAGTGGTCACATATTTCTTGAATGGCAAGGACAACTTTAATAGAACGAGACCAAAACATCTGCAACAAAGCTGAGTAAACAATGAGACAAGATAGTAGACAGCAAAAGAAGACTTTCTCTTTAAAGGAGTCCTAATTGGACGGCAAGAGTGCCCATTAAACTTCTGATTGGTCAATATATATCTGAATATTCAGCTGCTGATTGGTTGATGGAAGATTTGATTCAGATACTAATTAGTTGATGCATGAGCTTATTCATGCATCAGCTAATTATCATGACAATTCTCATGACATCACAAGAAAATTGCATTTGAAGGCCAAAGATAAAGATGGAAACACAAAAGGGAAATTCTGGAAATAACAGTGTATACGGTCCGTGTAACACTCCACAAAGAGCTTTTCAATTTAGTTGACGTGAATTGGACATATGAAATTCGCCTGATTTTTGAATTTTCATTTTTTTATGATCATGTCAAAATTCGAAAATTATCTCATCAATGTCAATTTTCGAATTCAAAAATTAAAAATCAAAATAAATATTTGAAATGACGTTTCGAAATTTTGATTTTGTACTCTG
>WUAP02135196.1:0-13133 GCA_015163945.2 Stichodactyla helianthus
AATGGGAATGTTTCTGGTGAAGGATGATGATGGTCACGGCAATGGGAATGTTTCTGGTGAAGGATGATGATGGTCACAGCAATGGGAATGTTTCTGGTGAATGATGATGATGGTCACAGCAATGGGAATGTTTCTGGTGAAGGATGACAACAATTGTGATGGCAGTGGTGGTGGTGACAATATTTACAGTGTCACTGAGATAAAGTTTAGTTGCACAATTTGACTTTTATTTTGATTGATTGATTTTTTTATCCAGGTCAACCAATGCAAGGTCCCATGTCCAGAATGAACCATCCTAGAGTCCCAGTACAACCGGTAGGCTTTAACTTTGGATGTAAATTCTTTCCATAATGATTAGAAAAATAGAGTCATTAAAATGTGGTTGAAATATGTATTTAGTTGCCACAATTTCACTTGTTCACAAATAGAGTGTATTAGTGGTATCAAATTTGCCTAAGGAATTATCTCTTAAACGTGACATTTTTCTAACTCTTCCAGAATTATGGCGGCATGAGACCGCCTAATAATGCAGTAGCTCCTGGCGTCAATATGCCTATGTAAGTATTGTATGAAAGAAGCTAGGAATAATTGAAAATCAAAACAATTAAACATGATTCACCAAACCTGAAGAGGACAGCCTAAGGATCATTGAAATGTCATAAAACTGAATAGTAAAATGCTGAGAACATCCCTAGCAAACTACAAGAAGAAACACAAATCAATTTTAAGCTACCCATATACATGTGCTTATGCTTAACAATTAGACCCATAGCCCAAATGAGATACAGGTCAATAGCCCACTCAGCTTACAGCCTCGTGGGCTATTTGACTTGTGGCCCATGAGGGCGAGAGGTCTAATTGTTTTAGTATCCACCAACTTGTAGTTCAAACTACAAGTTGGTGGATACCAAAAATATAAAATAAGAAACATCTGCAAATCGCGATTCAGCCACCATTCTTTTTCTTTCCAAAACTAGCACTTTTCTCAACTGTGGGCTATCATGAATAGCCCCCTAGTAGAGTAGCCAATCGGAATGCAGGATTTGTGATAGCCAACAGTTTGGTGGATACTAATTGTGTATAGTAAATGACAGTGCTCTTGAGGGACTTGAATTGTTCAATTTTTTAATGCTTGTTTGGTTTCTCATGTTTAATTTTGGCTTTCTGTTGTTTTTGTTGTTGTTAACAGGGGCAATCGACCTTGGAATCCAACAACTTCGGTGAGTGTGTGTTTAAGTTTGAAATAGAAGCATATTTTTATTAGAATAATTAAGTACTGCAGTTGTAAAGCCTGGTTTACACTGGTGATGCAAGCATAAGTGCAGGCAACATACGCAGACTCAGTACTGCATTTATCACCAAGGTGTGAGAAAAGACAAGCACCGCTAATGAACAGTACACTACTGAGTCTGCGTATGTTGCTTGCGCTTATGCTTGCATTGCCAGTGTGAACCAGGCTTAATAATTACATCTGCAAACAGCTACACCTTCGTGTGACTTGGATGGCCATGCTAATGGTACCCCATCTCATTGTACTACCAGTAGAGACATTACAAGATCATAACTTTATCAGTATCAAATGCATGTCTGTCACAAAAAAAAGTTGATTTATTTAATATCAGGGCTCACAATGCTCCTGGAATTCCTGGAAAACTCCTGGAAAATTTTAATTTTGACACCAACTCCTGGAAAACTCCTGGAAAACTCCTTGCATTTTCTATTAGTATTAGGTTAAATGTTAAAAAAATAATTGTTGAATTGTCTGACATGAAATTTCAAAGTTAAGGGCCCTGGAATTTTTATATTTATACCCTGGAATACTCCTGGAAAACACCTGGAATTTTATAATCTTTTAGTAGTGCGAACCCTGTAATATTTTCTTTACTTTATTAAATATCTTTGATAGGTATCTGGTCCTCCAGGGACACCTATAATGCCTAGCCCTCAAGGTAAGTAAGAAATTTATTCCTCTTACACAAATAATCAATTTCTTAAAAATATATAACAGTATGCTGTAATATTGTTTTCTGCCTATGTAGATACAGCGAGTTCAGGAAGTGAATCTATGTTTGCAATGATGAAATCTGTACCAGGAGGGAACATTCCAGGGGTAAGAAACACTTGATAGACTCTTAACTTATTTTGTTATTTCGTTTAGATGTTCAGAAAGTGATGGCTTGTTTATTTTTGTATGATTTCAGTACGGAATGAGTGGAGGACCAGAACCGCCAATGCCGATGGGAGGGCAGGAACCATCATTAGTTATGAACGGTAAATGTAAATAACACACTTCAGTTGAATAACTCTAGTACAAAACATTTTTTTGACTTCCTTATTTATTAAATTGTAACTGAATCCCACTCCGCTGAAGCGAAATGGTTTATATGAAGTAGACAATTTAATTAAGTAGAAATTATGGGCTGGTTATCATGATCATTGGAATTGGAATTTCAGCATTAGAGTTTATGTCAGTGAAAATCACTTGTTGCAAGCTAAATTCTGAAACTGATGAATCTGAGATTCAGAGAGAAGAAAGAAGAAAGCTGGAGAATGTTCTAGAGTGGGAGATGGGAAGGGGATGATGCAAAGAAACATGGATCTTGGAGTGATTAGTGTGTCTGGTATAGATATCCATAGTACCCCTGCCTCCCAGTACCACCACCACCACCCCATCCAGTTAGCTCAGTTGGTAGTCTCTCGTGCGGGAGGTCATGGGTTCAAGCCCCAGCCAGACCAACACTCAGGGTCTTAAAATAACTGAGAAGGTGCTGCCTTTGTAATTACATCTGCAAATGGTTAGACCTTCAGGTCTTCTCGGATAAGGACTTTAAACCGTAGGCCCTGTCTCTCATCCCTTCCTTAACCTGTATATGGGTGACATTAAAGAACCTGTTAAAATATTTGCATAAGAGTAGCGGATTGTCTCCTGGTTCAATAGCCTACCCCAATTTGGAGGCATAACATACTAATACTAATTATCTACTCCTGATTGTAAGCTGCACAGCTGCCAATGGCGCCTGAATATGCAGCCCGTAAAGTCCTCCACTGAGGGTTAGAGAATCTCTGCATCAGGGTAGAGGCTGGCCGGCCCCCAGTGACAATGATTGTAAAGCGCATTGAGACTTGCGTGAAATGCGCTATATAAATACCCCCCCCCCTTTTAGACCCTATTTCATAGTGCCTGACATAAGGCTATTAGTTTGATACTTTTCACCCACCAAGTAAAATGGAATGAACATAACATGGTATATACTGGGCGTAACATGGTATATGTACTGGGGGTGTCATGGTGGGGTATTAGGTCCAGTAACCCTCTTGCCAAGACAGCAATCATTACCAATCGATTTTGCACTCATAATTCCATCCTAAAGTTCACACTCAAAGGGACGCAGATTCTATGTGCCAGAGATTTGTTTGATAAGTTAGCTTTATCATATGGCAGAATATCTTAGAGCCTGGACGCTAGCAAATCCGGCAATCTGATTGGTTGTATCGTGACTCAGACTGGTCTAGATTCTCCCGTACATACCAGTCCACACTTGCATATTAAAATCTGAAAACACTGTTGAAAAAGTTATTTTCTTTGCTTTTTTGTTTATTTTGTATTTCAACAGCATCAACCATTTACAAAACATTAACGGCTAGAAACCAAAGGCAAATAAGAAGCATTCTTTTAGCAGCCATACCAAAATTATCAACTTAAAACAATGCTGAGAACTCAAGAAACAACATAAAATTGTAAACAACTTGCCCAATTCAAGCTATTCAAAGTACTTATAAAGCTAGCTAAAGTGTACTTTAATTTCCAAATTATTTAGATTAGAATATCCTACAAGTTTTGAAATCTTAATGAAAAAACTTCAAGGAAAGCGAAAACATAAGCATACCTAGAAGTTGAAAATTGTTGATGAGTTTGGTAAACAAGTTCAATTCAACAAGATGTCCATTGCTTGCAAGCCGATGAAAATAAAAATATCTATTCTTCAATGGCATGGCCTCGGCTGATAAGTCCTTAAAAGCCAATTCTTTGTTCTACTATCAGCTGAGTTTTTTCCTCTAAAATTTAATTCTTGACTACAAGTTTAAAAAACTTTGTAGTCTGGGCTCGCTTCCCTTTCTCCTTCATCATCAAAGATGTTTTTCCTTGAAATAATAAAGAATGATTTTGAAAAGTTCTTGTAATTTGAAGACTTTTTTCACATAAAAAGAGGCTCAACATAAATCATGTGCCTTTGCACCGAACAAAAAACTCATGGCTAACTCGAACTTTTATTCTACTTTAACGACCTCAGTCAAGATTCTCCCATACAGACCTTGCACTCGGTTAATAAGACCTAAGTAACATGTTAGCTTCATGACACGTATACCAGTAGGTGACAAGGTTATTTGCAGGGAGAACAGATCAGGCCTTTACCTAACATCTTGCCTAAAGACAGATTGTCAAAAAAGTTTTGAATAAAGAGGCAAAAGTTTGATACAAAATATGGCACAGACATTAAAAAAAAATGTTATTCCTAAGCTTTAAAATGGTGTCAATTCAAAGAAATATTACTTTGACCTTCAGATATTCTTGCAAGTTTTTATTGATAAATAAAGACATGGCTTATTAGGAATAAATAATCCTGATGTTTGGTCTGGCCCAAGGCAACCTTTACATCTTTGTGGGAAGTTGTTAATTATTCATTTCTTATCCTTGTTTAGATTCTAACCCTGGAGATATGGATGGTTTGTCAAAGGTAAATATGGCTTTTTGTCTAGTCATTTATTCATTGGTTCATGTTTACATCTTTCTTGATAACTATCATTCTTATTCATTTCCTTTAGTCTTGAACATATGTGAATTAAGATATTGGAAAATCTGTTGAATTGAAAGTACTAGTTTTGATCCCTTTAAAAGCAAAATATTTTCAGTCCACTAGCATTTAGAGCTACTTTAATGTTTTCTGTGTGTTATTTTGTCAAAAGTGAATTCCTCAAGTTATCTTTCAGATTGAATACTATTTTCTTTCCTTATTAGACTGTGTTAAGTTTATCTGTGGGTTAAATTACACCCTTTCATACTAGCCAATTCTTGCTTCAGGGTGAACATATGTTAACTTAAATTGTATTTACAGTAGTACCAGTAACATTAACTTTGACTTCCAAGCATTTTTCGAAATTCTAGAAAAACTACTACGTTGCTTCCCGCAGCTTTAGAATTCCTTTACTCTAATAAAGATCTTTTCCGATTTCCTAAATTTGAGAGAAAAGTCCTTGCAAATGTAATTACCTTTAATTAGTTATATCTTTTCTTAATTCGAAATTTAAGGCCTGGTTCAGATGTCTAACTTTCGCTGTGTCAAATCTAATTGCCTGTTAAGGACAACGGCTAAGAAAACGCCGAGAACTACCATATAAGACTTCAGCTCTATTGCTTAGCACCAGGTGACAGCATGGGTTAAGTTTGGTAAACAATTCCACTGGTTTCAATGAAAAACAGTGCTCAACCCCAAAGGCAATTAGATTCAACGTGACAAAAGTTCGACATCTGAACTGGGCTTAAGAAAAAGTTTGTAAGAAAATTACATATTTGATAGTTTTAAAATTTCCTTAACTCCAATTTCCATGGGATTTTCGATTTCCATGGGATTTTTGATTTCCATGGATGGACCTTTCTCGTACAAGGGGGGATTGCATTAAGATTTCAAAAACAAATTAGAAAAAAACTTTTCAGACCCTCTCCTCTTCTTTTAAATGCTAATCCTACTCTGTGGAGAGGTATGTGAATAAGTTCTGTAGCCAGGATTTTTTGTGGGGGCGGCGGGGGATGACCAAGGCCAAAGTGGACCAAACTATTGAAATGTTGGACCTTGAGTACCCCAAAATGTGAACCTTTGGGGCTTGGGGGGTGCACCTAAGGCCACAGCGGACCAATTTATCCCCAAAATGCAAAGTTTTGGGGCCTGTGGGTGGATGTAAATGCACCCTGTGCACCCCCCTGGCTACGGGCCTAGATTTAGATAGCTATAAAATTTATTGATTGTGATGTTATTAAGGATGCACCTAATGATCACCAGCCTGGTACGCCAAGAGAAGACGGATCAGAGTTTGGCTCATTACTGCCATTTTCCCAGGATAGTGTAAGTAACAATTGACCATCGATGCTGTTCATTCACTGTTTTAACTATATAACTCAACCTCTTCCCTTTAACAAACAATTTCATCATACTGAGAATATCAGCCATTGGGCTTTTGCTTGTTTTTCTTGTAATGTATTTGAGTTACCAACGTCAAGCTGCATTTTGAAATTTATTTCTCTTCCATTTCCCTTTATTACACCCACATTGAATTCTCAAACCATGTCTTCTTTGACAGCTTTGTGTAACTTGTTGACAAGGGTTGCCTAGAAAAAATAATTCTAGTTACAATCCTCAAACCCAGAAATCAACTAATAATATTTCTTAATTTTTGATATATTGTGTATTGTGTGTAGAGCATGGGTTTTGTGCTAAAATATTGTTTTCTGTGGGGTTGTTGGTGTCCTGTTTTCAAAGAGTGACCCCAATAAGGCCAGTACTAGGTTTTAAGAAAGGTAGTACACTTCTAACATGTCATTAAATTGTCCCTGGGTCTTAAGGGCCTAGATAATGCAGTGTTACTCTTTCAATATTACTTTAGGCAGTAATGTATGCAGTCAACTTATCAATACTAAGTCTGATCATGTTGGGTCATTCTTCATCCTAAGGTAGCAAAGTGCTGGTTATGTAATAGCAATATGCTGCTAACCTATCACATGACCTGCCATTGTGCAGTCACATATCACAGCATTTTGGGGTCTAATGGTTGGGTCATTCTTTATCAAGGGTAGCAAGGTGCTGGTTATAGAATAGCGATATGCTGCTAACCTATCGCGATTGCCATTGTGCTTCAAGGGCTGTATAAGATAGGGTCACTTTTTGACCATGGGTTAAGTGGGTTAACAAAAACAAAATTGAAATGTAAACTGTTAAGAGAGGGATACAGCTAGGATAGCATTGGTGTTTTGTGATTATTCTCAAGAGAATGACACAACCACTGAGAAAGTGGTTGCAATTCATTTGCAACCATTCCTATGAAGATCAAAAGACAAACATAGCATGGCAGCCATGTTGGTGGTATAGACAATAGAACCCAAGGGACCAGTCAATACTTAAGTTGGAGGGATTGGAGAAAAAATATAACCAAAAAAAAACCCATACCACTTTCCACAAATAATTCTTTTTGTGAGGCCACCCTCATATGAGCAGGATAAAATTTTCAGGACTACCCCTCCCCCCCATTTTTTCCAAGGAAAAAAATGCAGGACCCCCATTTTCTATTCCACCTCCCCACATACACCTCTATGACAAAAAAATTCCTGGTTCATAATGAGAATAAACCAATGAGAGAGCTTTTGCTAAATACAACCAACATGACCACAGTGACCTAACATGCAAACAGAATTGGAAACTTTAAAAAAGTTTACTACTGAATTACATCTAACAGCATTTTTTTGAGATTGCATGTTTTTTTAATCGTTTATAATTGTAACATTTCTTCCTTAACTTTATAAATAATATAGAGTCTATTAATAACATATCTGCACTCCAACGCTTGACGATGGTTCATGCTTACCACAGCCATAAGTCATGTGACTTAATAACCACTTGCAAATGCAGATATATACTCTGTAGCCCTTCAACCACATACGTAGACCCAGTCAAACCCATCCAGTCATCACTCTTAAATCCAGGCATGCAAATTGCATGGATAGTAGTAATCATGTCTTGTTCATTTGCAGACTTTTCCAAGCTAAAGCCAACATAATTCCATCAATCCCCCTAAAAGTGAGTTGACTTTTAGGGTGCTCGCTCATGTTGGATATTTTAAGCTCTCAAACCTCATGATTTTACTGATGCTATGTTGATTGGCAATCTCTCTTTCTTGTGCAGGGCTCCCTGAGTCACTACTAAACCCAGTAGCACTGGTAACAACCTTTCGTCCCACAGGGATCCCAACATGGGATGAAACCTTGTTACTGCAAGAACTTAAACTTTCCAGTTCTCTCCTTTTTATTTAAAACCTGTAAACTTTTCATTTCAAATAAACATCCTTGGTATTCTCTTAAGGCCTCATTTCCTGACCCTAAGATATGAAGTTCTAAGCTCTTTGATTGCAAAAGGTGAAGTTTGTGGTTTAGAGTGTCCAACATGTGCTTGGCCCAATTCTATTAAAACCCAATGTTAACATTTATTCATATTGGTAGAAGAAATTTGGGTCATTATCAGTGGTTATTCAGCCATATGACTTAAGGTTTTTTCACCTCAATGAACACTATTTAAATAATTAAATAAGATAAACATGTTCTACCATAAAGTGATCACTAGACAGAGCAAAAGATTAAGAATCAATAAACCAAGTGACAGAGGTGAAAGGGATTTCAGAGTGGCCATATTGTAGGGCAAACAATGAAATTTTTTTCCTTGGCAACAAAAATCTTTTCACAAGGAAAATGTTGAATTTCCTGACCTCCAAAATGACGGTTATAAAAACACTACTACATGGTTTGTACGAGTTTTGGAAAGTTTTGGAAATTGATAATGCTTTTTTCCAGGACCTGGAAAGTTTTGGAAAATTCCTTTTTCAACCACTGGGCTATGGAAAAGTTATGAATTTTTTGTCGGTTGCCCAGTTCCTACCTTGCAAAGAACTGTTTTCATTGTATTAGTTTTTTCCTTCTGCAAATCAATGCCCGCTGGCACTTTTGGTCAGTTTTGGAAATTTGAGTCAATAGGCTTTGAAAAAGTTTTGGAAAAGTTTTGAAAGTTTTCACTGAGGAATCTGTACGAACCATGCTACTAACTAAACCACTGATAGATAAACTAGAGTGGTTTTCATTAACCCGTGAAACACACTTTAGTGTATTACGCTTTATTACACAGGGTTCTTTTGTTTTTTATTGTGTCTATCTGACTATTACGCTCTAATTAGTACTCTTTGTTTCACGGGTTAGAGTGGTTTTCATTAACCCGTGAAACAAAGTGTACTAATAAGAGCGTAATAGTCAGACACAATAAAAAACAAAAACCGAGGTGTAATAAAGCGTAATACGCTAAAGTGTATTTCACGGGTTAATGAATACCACTCTAAAACAATAGTTATTATATAGATATTTACGAAATATCAGGATTACTCCTGTTTCTAGAACTTCGTACACAGTGAAGATGTCATTTTTATCCTTCACATGTAAGGATATCACTGTTGCCATGACTACCCTTGTATTAACCAATCACAAATGGCCTTAGAATTCTTGATCCTGGATATTTCATCGATATTTATAAAATAAACAGAACATTACTTGGCCACTGGATATATGAATTTTTATCTTCTCATGTTGAATATCTCTCAGTGGTTTGCTGCGCTAACAGATATCAACACACAAAAAAATTGTAACTTCACGTACCCATGTAATATCCTCTATATACTAAATGTGGAAAAACAAAACAACAAAGACAACCAACCAATAAACTAAACAAACGGGAAAAATAAACTGGCGTTGAAAATCCAGTAGTAAGGCTAAATAACACAGATCAATGTAAGAGAAATGCCATACCAATCCATAGATAAATCAAGAATGTCTATCCGAACTTATTACAATGAGCAAAGTATGACAATGGCTTTGCAGGCCGTGAAATTGCCAAAGTGAAAGTCAAATTTTACTACTGACAGGCAAATCAGTTTTGAACTGGCAAATGGAAAATAAAGCGACAAATTTTGCACTCAAAACTATTTGTCCTGCCAAAAGTTATAAATTGTCTGATATTTCATTTATATCTAAATTATAAATTGTCTGTCTGATTTTCTAACATCTACCCATGTTAATGAACCTTCTTGCTTTGGGCAAAATGTTTTCCCATTTCAGACCACGTGTCATTCCCTTGGGTATTATTTCTGTTTCTCTGAAACGCTTGAGAAGATACGTTAATATGAATGAACCTTTAAACAAAGAATCTTATTGCCAAGAGAGTGACACGTGGTCTGACATGGGTAAACATTACGCCCAAGCTAGAGGTCCATTTGAATAGGATTTTCTCCAGTAGTTTTCAGGTGCACCAAGACCTTACCAACTCCACCCTGCCCACCCCCCTCTCCCCAACATACACACCCTCTCTCTCTTAATGTTCCTGTAAACTTAGCCTGTGTAGCAAGAGTTTCTTTTTGGGTGAAGGGAGAAAAGTTGTTTTGGGTTACCTGTGTCCGAGTGCAAAAACTGGAAAGTCGGTTGCTACGCAGGCTATGTAAACTAGACAAGGACTATTTAACAAAATTGCTGTCGTTTTTCCTTTTCAGAACCACTGTGACTCAGCAGCGATACAAAAGATTAAAGAGTCAATGCAGGAAGAAGCCAAACGGTTTGAACATAATGATACCAGAACACATGAAGACTCCAATGACTACTATTGATATACTAACACTACCAAAGTTGATTTAACCAAACAGATTCTTTCAAAATATTGTATTATTATTAATATTATTATTATTGTACGCCTAGCATAGCTTTCTTTAAAGACATTTTCATTCACAGTTTCACTGATCCTAGATAAACCATGGGGGTAGAAGCCATCAAGTTGTATATTATTTGAGTTGGGGAAAAGAAATGCCTTCATTTTACAGTTTAGGGTACCTGCCTTTTATCCATCTTCTCCATGTGTTCAGCCCCTACCTCTACTTTAAAGCCTCTATACACACTGAGGGTTTTGCTCCGGGAGCAGGCTCCAGCATCGTTTTGTTCCTGCGTGTGTACCAAAGATTTCATGTAAAAACAAAGGTGTGATGAGAGCAGAATTTTGCCCCCAGCTCACGCTCCCTGATATTAAACATGAAGTCAGCTCCTGCAGCATGCTCTCTCGTGTGTACCAGTTGTACAAAATGACCCGGGAGCCTGTCCCTGGAGTAAAACCCTTAGTGTGTATGGACCTTAAAGCACTCGCAGCACGTGGGATCATTTAGAAAGAGTGCATTACAGTGACGTTATTCTATCCGTATATTGTTTTACGTCACGTTAAACCATTAATCGCTTGAAGGCCCTGTTATACGGTGAAACTTTTAGCTGAAACTTACTTTGCTTTCAGGGCGGTGTTACATAGTGTAATGATCTTGTGAAACTTCTTTCCCTACACACGTTTCAGATAAAAAGTAGGAATACTTTCTACATGTGCAACCGAAATTTGTGCCGCAAACAAGTTTTACAAGACCCTTACACCGTGTAACACCCCCGTGAAACCTATCTCGCAACTCCATTACAGGGCCTTTAAACTAACTGCTTTTACTATATTTAATTAAATATCATAATACAACGTAAGAAATCTCTTTTTTATCATAGCGGCCCAACAACAGCACAGTCATAGTTCTAATTTATAATATTGTAATGTTAAACCAAGGTTAATATGACATGCTGTTGTTGGGCATCCTTTGGGGGCGATGGCGAAAGAGCGTGGTACCTTTGTCCACCTTACTAATTGATTTTTGTCTCTTGATGTAAGCTTTATGCGTTGCTATGATACGCCTTATATTACCCTTACAGTTTATCGAAACCTGTTTTCCAAATAGAGTGATTGGACTCTTCATACGTCACATTAATCGATTTGTTGTACTAAAAAAAAATCGTACACGACTGAGACGCGATATGTCTTAGTCGCGCAAACGTTTGACTTCGTTTACGTGGAACAGTTTGTCGTACGTAAGCATTGTTCGTCTACTCAGTATACCGTACGACATGTCGTAAGTTTGTGGCAAATGATTTACGATATATCGATACAAAAAAAACTAGACTTGAGAGTTGGGAGTAAGTACGATGCAAGCGTGCGCACAGGAAGAAAAAAAGGAAAACCTTGTAATATATTTTGGGTTAAGCCGTTACTTGATGCACTCCCTTGGTTAAAAAATGAAGAGCGCAGGAAATCCCTTTCAGCAATTCCCAAAGGAGTTCAATATGGAGGACAAGACAAAATTTACTCTCCTGAGAATCAAAGACTGAAAATATTCCATTGTTGTGTCCTCAAATTTGAACTGGTTTGGGAATTGCTGTAAGTTTCGTGAAAAAGTTTCGTTGGTATGCGCGGAAAAAACGGTCATTTTGTACCTCTAGCATTAACAATGGGAAGCCATTTTAGTGTTACGGCATGTCGTACCGTGTACATGCTGTAAGTCTGCCGTGGAATTTTCCCGCTCATGAGAATAGATATTGATCATACTTGCATTGTATTCACCCCCGACTTGTTCTTTCTCGATAAAACCTTCCAAATGTTTTATATTCTCAACGAATAACCTCAGTCGAATATGTTCACTTCACTGAGTTTATTTATTTCCAGAACGCGAAACTTAGTGTAAGCGTTCATCCAAGCCGATACTCCTTCGCATTTCCGTTGTGTTTTGTTACAAAAATGCTGCCTCAAAATGAAAGGAAAAAGACGAGACGAGTAAGTTGAGCTGCCATAGTCCCAACACTCGTTTGAATGCTGCTGTACAAACCAGTACATAACTGTTATTTTCCACTTATTATTCTCATACTCAACTTAGGGCTTACTGCAAAGACCTCGTGATGTAAAACTTATAGGAAGATTTTTTAAGGTATAGACGGTAGAATATGAAACACCGCGAATCTTTTAGGATATCTTACTGTAAAAAAAAAGAATAAAAGAAATGTACAGCTAGATCTAACGTATGTTATCACAAAGAAAGACGAGATGTTTTCGTCAACGGCTTGTAACCATAGTATAAAAATAAACGTTATCTCGTCCTTATAGAATTATTGTGATTAAAATGCTGTATGTGCTTTGTAGTATTAAGTCCAGTGACTTGCAGTCAACCTTGCAGCAACCTTCCCTAACCGCACCCATACACACACACACACTATACATATTTTATTCTTGGCATGAGCCTCATATATGACCAAAATGTTTGGCTGTCCTCTTCCACTTGGACCCAATTTTTTGGGATCCCACCAGCCCCCCAATTCCCTTAGTCGTCTTTTTTAAGGTAATGCGATCGTGCGCATGATTTTCGTTGGTTGGGATTCCTGTGGTAGAGCTTTTTCAATATGGCGGATAAGGCATTTTGATATTCAACGGCAAATA
>WUAP02135207.1:0-13131 GCA_015163945.2 Stichodactyla helianthus
GTGTTTGATAGAGAGGAAAGTTGTTCCACCGCGAGCGGCAGAACCCAATCCAACGCTCGGCAGAGTACCCCCCCCCCCGGTAAGTAATATATATAAATGTAACATGAAATAATACAGTTGAAGGTCCCAGAAAATTAAATGAGAATGAATAATGTGTTTACTTGTTTAGACGCGACAAGAGAAAGTGAATATGTTAGCACTACAAAAATGCCTTTGACTAGACAAGAGAGTTCTAGTACCACAAAACGCCTTTCACTCCCTAGAAATGATGACAATGAAGATGACAGATACTACTACATGAAGCCAATTGAGCTGACACTTAGAAGAGCTGTAGGAGCTAAAAAGAAAGGTACATCACACTAAATGTATGGCTTGCCTTTTGCCCTATCCTTCAAGATAAAAGAGAAAGATAACTGGAAATTAAAAGGAAGTCCATACTATTTTAAAAATCTTTTATAGTGTACTGCAAGAGAAATGGCCTGTTAGCTGCCTCTCTGGGTGACAAAAGTTACCAGGTACCAGAATATTCAAGAGATTTTCACAAACAAGGAAGTACACGTCCTGTCATCTCATTCGGGTAAGTATTATCATCATCATTGAATTAAAGTTTGTCAAATAAAAAGCTTTTCTTATATCCAGTTAATTGTGTTTTAGGGGCATTACAAGATGTATCCCAGACACATTCATTCCACTACAAGACCTTCCTCTTAAACCAAGGTATATACCTCTTAAATTGAGCACAAGGACTGCACTGTAATTTTAATCACCACCACTAATTATAGCCATCATCATCATCATCACTGCCACCACCACCACCACCATCATCATCACCACCACCATTGTCACCATCATCAATACTACCATCATACTGAACTGTTTTTTATTTCTTTCGCTCAGACCAACGTTTGAATCAAGAAGAAAAGCATTAGAGAAAGCTCATGAAATAACAGAGGTTGTAGCCCTCAATACTTGGAAGCCAGCACCATCACTCTGCATTGCTTCATTTCAACTTCCTTTAATTGCTTCACACCTGCTGCATTGATAACTAGTGCCAAGATAATATACTTAGGAATGCTTCCAGCACAAGTGTTGATTTATGTATTTATTTTAAATTATCATTAACCTATTCATCAATAAGAACGTATGGGGGTAGTGCTAGAGTCAACAGGCTTCAAGGGATTATTTTTTCACTAACAATATAAACCATAGACTGTTTGAAATCAACTTTATTTTTGTATTTGAAAATCCATTATACAAACTTTAAATTTTTTTGAATACTTATATTGTACAAAAATAGAATTAATTAAATAGTATTTTCATATATTAATTTCTCTTGAAGTAAATGTTAGGTAAAAATAAAATGTGTAACTGTAAAATGGCACTATTAAAAGCCAATAACTGTTGGACTATTTAACAACCCAATGGAAATAAATAAAAATAGTTGATTGAAAACTGTACAAATATTGTGAACTGCAATTCTATATACAACGCAACAATTCCTGTAAGATTCTTGGCCAGCTATGAAGAATAGTACCAGTCCAATCATACTTGTCCAATACTTTGACAAATTTATGCATAGCATTGTATTGTAATTCATTGTGTTGTATTGTTTTGTTCTAGAATGTATTGTTAAACTATTGTTATAGCAATATAATACAATACAATGCTATGCATAAATTTGTCAGAGTATTGGACAACCCTCAGTCCAATAGACCTTTTTTATACAATATTCTGTAAATTTCCTGAAAAAAATTAAAAAACAAACAAACACAAAGTTAGTGAACTAAATTCAAATCACAGGTTTCAAATTTCCCTTGTAGCAACTTTCTTTTCACCTGCAATCAAAGATCATGCTTGTAAACATTTTCAAAAATCAACAATTCATCAGTGATGTGATTTACAATTTCCATTAGTTTACACACATGCTTTTTTGCATTGCAGCTAGAATCACAGCAAAAATCACAGTGCTTATCACAGAAAAAATTGCCAGTGTAAACAGACCTTTTTAAATATAAAATTACCTAAAGCTTTCTTGATAACATTTTTCAAGTCTTCTTTGGTATTCAGGTCTGGTTGAGGTCCTGCCATGATGGCTAGCTGATAGCTGGGCCCATAAGCCAGGAAATGCTGTTAACATTTAATCCACAATAGGGATAATCAGATAAACATAAGAGAACCATTTTGTATTATATTAAAGTTAGAATACAAGTAAGCATGAGAAAAATAGAGCCAAAATACAGTTTACTTGACACATACCTCATGTTCTGGTATGTTGTTTGGAAGTGGTCTATCCAAAACAACACTGGTCAAATATGTCCAGCAACGAGCTGTATTAACCATGTTATAACCACCTAAGATTATCATTAGGTTAAAGACCATCATTAGCAAACCTAAAATTTTATAACATGGCAAATTAAGATTCCATAGGGCTTGAGTACTCACCTCCACCTAGAAGAAGTGTTGGAAGACCCCATGATAACAGATTCTTGATACAGCGACCCACTGCAAACTGGGTAAGATTAAAAGAAGCCATAGGATCTCCTGCTAAAGTGTCAACTCCACACTGACATACTATGGCATCCGGTTTGTACTTGGACCGTACTTTAGCCATCACTCTAAACAGGTCAGGTAGAAAAACTTGTCAGAATAGTAATTTACAAATCCTCTTAGAAATATTTGATTTCTCTGAAGTTTTTCTATTTAGGTACTGCCAATCCTGTTACACAATAGGTAATGCCATTACCTGTTAAAGACCTCAACAAAAGGTCTGTCAGTGATTCCATCACTGAGTGCCACATTAAGTGAATAGTATCTTCCCTTTCCTCTGCCAACATGATTGCATGAACCACTTCCTAAAAGAAAATCAACACTTGATGGCAAAATTCTTAT
Organism: Stichodactyla helianthus; assembly: GCA_015163945.2. Taxonomy (NCBI): domain Eukaryota; kingdom Metazoa; phylum Cnidaria; class Anthozoa; order Actiniaria; family Stichodactylidae; genus Stichodactyla; species Stichodactyla helianthus. Next base: position 2,890 of record WUAP02135207.1, read on the forward strand.
TTTGAGATAATTCCATGACAGGAGACATACTTTGTTCAAGCACTTTGATTGCACTTTACAAGGCAATTGTACTTTCTTTGTTGCAAAACAACGTGGGTCATTCACTACAGAGCTAGGCTCTAATCTAAGGTGAATGCCCAAAGAACAAATAGGAATTTAGAAGTTGATTTTTGTTGAGGGAGGAACAAGCCAGAGAAAGAGGAGAAAAACCCTCAAAGCACAGGAGAGAAGCATCAAACAGCTCTACTAACATGAGATAGCAGGTCCAGGGATTGAACCTGTGACCCAACAGTGAGAGGCAGCACATTAACAGCACATACCACATGTGCTTCCCATTTGCACTGTTAGTGATTACTGTAGTTCTACAGATGTCAATTCTGATAATGACTATTGTCCAATAGCAAAGTAAAGTAGTGTCATAGGAGACACTTGTCTAGCAATACTCACCAGGAAAGAATCCAGAAGCATACTTGTGGAAAGAGACAGTCATAACCCTTGGTGTGAAAGAGAAAGCATCTTCTACACCATCACTGTGATGTAAGTCAAGGTCCACATATAAAACTCTATTAAACTTTTCTCTCAGCTTTAGAATGCCAAGAACAATATCATTGACATAGCAAAATCCAGCTGCTTCATCCCTGTAATGTATAATTTGAATTTTGAATTAATGTATAACTGCTACACAGAGCTAATTATTGGTCAAATGATGCAATATATCCCATGCTACATTATGGGTGCATTAAAGCATAGTAATGTGATGTCGATAAAGGTTATTTATGATATATTATTATTATATTAATACCTTTGTGCATGATGCCATCCACCCTGCCAGTTGATAGCAACAGTAGCTTGTTCAGTCTTTAATGCCTCTGCTGCAACTATTGTACCTCCAGCAATGGTAGAAACACACTCATAAATGTCTTCAAACATTGGGCAATCGTATCCTAACACAAACAAACATCAATTTAGTAATAGGCAATGTGCATGAGCTGAATTTTCCAGCACAAAGTATGATGGGAAACCAAGTACTCATGCTATTTTGCATTCAACAAAACTTCAACAAACAGTTTATTCTTATCTAATCTGCAAGAAAAAGATAGTGTCTTTATAGAGGAAGATGTTGGAGTAAAAACGAGCTCAAAGATATTTCTGATTTCTTTGTTTCAATTCCTCTGGACTCAGATTACCATGATGCTCTGAGCTTGGATGCACATTGCCTGTTAAAATCTCAACACCTTATTGTAATTATAATGAAGATAAAAACGAAAGTTTGAGGTCACTCAAGACCAAGCTAAAGACATCAAAGTCAGCCAAACCCCATTTGTTCTTATGAAAATAAGACTAGCATCTTTCTAAAAAAATAGGTTCTCACCAAGTCCAAACTGGCCAATGTCTTCCTCATCATCAAAATCACTTGAATTCTTCAAACAGTCAATATATTCATTGGAATGAAAAGCTGTCAACTCACTTGTGGAAGCTTGTTTAGGGGGAATAATGCTGAAATGACATATGTATGACAAAATAATAAGATTTGCATCCTGCAAGGTGATATTCCACTCTATGACATAGATTAAGGGGCACACATAATACTTTTCATGGTATACCATCAAATATAGACCAAAGTTTCATGTATAAACAGAGAAAATATGAGTGATTGATGGTATATTCCATGAAAAAGGATTGAATGTGATAATGACGATGATCTATGTAGTAATTTTATTATTAGGGATCAAATAAAAGAGGAAATCTTTAAACACAAAAGTTTTAGTAGTTTTACGAATCAAACAAAGCTAGTACGTTATTTCTCCAGTGTACATATTAGATTAGCCACCTGTAGGCAAATAACAAGTACTGAAATCCAAGAGAACTGCAGATAAATATTTAACGTATTTCTTTTCTTACCTAAACTAAATTTAGAAAGTAAGGAAATTGCCCTTTTTCCATGATAATGATAATTGAAAAAATCAAGCCTGATTGAGTTCGCTGAAGGTAAATAAGTTAATTCTCCCTGTGCATTTGGATAATAAGTTAAATCAATGACAAAAAAACAACAGTTTTTACTAATAAATACGATCTAAAGGATTACTAACCTCACATTTCTGTCCTTTAAAAGTCCGTAAGCTTCAATTAAAGATGATGTAAGACTGGCCTAAGGATAAAACATCAAAACTGTTTGATTAAAGCGCCAACTCGCTCGTCAAACAACAACAACACAGCAAAGATTTTCCTGAAAGAACTCGACAAAAAGACAAAGAAAACAGAATTCAAGATGATACATACTCTCCCCTGTACTTTAGGAAGTTTATCACATAAGCTAACATAGTCTTCATTGTGAATAAAGGCTACTTTACGGTGTTTTATCGCAAGCATTCCTTCATCCTCGTCTGAAGACGCCATCTTTTTCTTGACCAGTTCAAACTTGCGCGCGAAAAACCAACCTGTGACAATCTGGTACTGACGGGGGGAGGGGTGAGAGGAATTGGTAACACAGAGTGGAGCCTGGAAACTACCTACTGTCTTCGGAAAATCGCAACAAAAAAATGTAGAAAAATAGGGAATAAAAGTGAAGATATCTTGCGCACAAAAGGAATTTACTGAAGAAATCTTTGAATAGTATTTTTTTCAAGTTTTTTTTTACGCTAATCAGGCATCTTCTTTTAGCTACGACTGCTCATGTCAGGTAGCCAGTGTCTCTATAGACTTTCGGGGATCGTTATTTTTTGATAAAAGCGGGGAAGCGCGCGTAGTATGTTGAATATTTTATGAAACTGATATATTCATTTTTCGTGGTAGTTTTCTAAGCATCTTTCTTTATTTTCTTTTGGCAGTTGGCCTTTCTTGGAAATTTTTCCTTGTTCTTTAACTTGCTTTTTATTTGCAATTTTGAGATTCAAAATTTTGTACGTCGTGTTTCCAGTGAATTCCATCTACGCTATGAATATCTTGTATGGAATTTGTTGCCTACATCAAGACACGTGACAACGATATCAACATATTGGACCTATCCTTTCTTGCTATCTGAGTTTAATAGGATACTAGTCATCTGAGGTATTAAACACGTACGTGGCGGTGGTCATAGCATGCGTTAGATTATCATCATGTCCATATTTCTCATGCAATGTCAAAGTTGTTGATAAAACTAACTATTCATAGACAAGCACTCCATCTAGGGTTTATTTTTGTCACGTCGAACTTAATATAGCCTAAGTGACTGATATCAGTCGAGAGAGCCATCCTTATCGCATGTTTCGTAGCTAACGTGGCGAGCAACGGTTAGACAGGTACACGCAAATTGAAAACGTGAAATATCTGATAAAATAAGCAGTTAAGCACTGAAGAACGGAAGTTACAAATGTTTTATCAGGAAAGTCATTTATCTCTGGATTCGTTTCCTACTGTTGATGGAGGACATTTTTGTCTTGATTCACTATTCATTTGAGAGGTATAAAATGTAACAAGTGATGACAGAATAAAGAATGAAAGAATTTTCAACAAAAATCACATTACGAACAAGAATATAAATGGGCGTCAACTTAGCAAAGAAATTTAGATCAGATTATTAGATAGTCCAGTGGAGAAGAGGAAAAATTCCTTTTGATAAAACATGACGCTAGTACACGGAGCCTCAGGTACTTCAGTTTTTGCGGGGGCAGAGAATTGCTGTCTGAGTCTCGGGTGGTGTTTTACGTTAGTTTTACTGTTTTGGAATCTGTTTGGATTTCCAAATAATTTCTAGTTATTTTTAGCTTATTTTTTAACATGTTGTTCCTCTAGCGATCACTGATGCTCACAACGGCTGTTGAATGCAGCGCTGTGATAGTGTTCGCCTTACATGCGTGGGTGCTAATACTTCCTGCTTTTCTGTGCTTTTCTACTTTTGAAATAAAAGGAAAACTTCTGTGTTTAGGGATAAATAAACATAAGTCGGTCTACTGTTGCTAGGGATTAGAAAAGCGAGGCTAAACAATGCTTGTCAGCGGAAATAGAGCGGAAGATGTACAACATTCGCCCACACTGTTTGACGTAGTTTTTCTGCGTTTTTTGGGATTTTATCTTGCGCTTATCACAAACACACACACACGTACAACTAGCCGGAAAGACCGAGAAGATGGGTCAGGGACAGATACAATCAGCTGAACTAAAAAAAATTAATAAAATCACTGTGAAGTAATCTAAACACTGTATTGATCCGGGAAATGGTTGATTTTGAACTCCCACCTTTACATGGAGATCAGTAAGTAATGAAGGCAGATCAAATCGATAGGAGAAGTTTAATTTAGCTTATAAAACCATTTTTAGGCTTATTATCTTCATAATAAACCATGTTTTCATCTTTAGTTGACATGAAGGTAAATTCTTTATCGAAAATATAAAGTAGACGATTTTATGGGCTTGTATGACGTTTACTGACGCAGTAAACCATAATTGCTCCCTGTGAAAAAGTGTAGTCAAAAATCTTTGATTTCTAACTTTGAAGCCGTTTTTAAAATTACTTTAGTTAAGTAACAGATCTTCTTAGTTTAACAAAACGCTTTGCCCGAACTAATTATGATATAATGAATGATAATTCAATTGTTTGTTCGTATTCTGGCTTCCAAAGGAGCCGATTAAGAAAGATGTTCTAAATTAGAGTCAAAACTTCTGAAGGCAAAGCGACGCCAAATAACTATGCATGACTACTGATTCAAGAAACCTCTGTCTTGCCATTAAACTTCATTAAGGACGACTTTAAAAAACTTGGAAAACCAAAGTTTAAGCTTCATTAACTTTAATTTTCTTCGATTTTTGGATTTTACATTTGCGTTTAAGCATTATTCCAGTACAAACTTAGTTGATTTTGAAGGAGTGCTACTAAGATCTTCACATCTGTTTTTTCTGATGTATTTCAATTGTTCAGATAGGCCGTTCACCTATCACAGCAAGAGGCATAGAACAGGACTTTCCAAAATACTACTTTTCCCAAACAAAACTGAATCTTCTAAAGCAAAAGAACAGATTCCGATAGGTGACAAGCTTCCAAGTGAAATTTCGCTGTAACCATGAGAAGAGCGAGTGGGATCATTTGTCAATCTACAATGAGTACGGTAGACGCAAAGACGACAGTATGCGGTTCGTTTTGATCCTCACAGGTCATTATATGCCTTGGTCTTTGATTTGCCGCACATAGTCCCATAGGGACACGTAGTTAAGATTTTATTTTATTAGTTATTGATCCACACGTGTTGCTGTGATCTGCGTGTTCTCTTTTCCACGATAGAAACCAAAACTTTTGCATGAGGAAGTTTAGCTGTACCTTGTGCAGCTTGACTGACGTAAACTGACGCCGTAATAACTAGCTATTAGTTTGTGCTAACAAGTTGAATTGCTATGTAAATATTGATCTTGTTATTGAAGAAGTAGTCCCACCGATACAATTAAATGGATACTGCATGTAATTGAATAGGGCTAATTAAAATATCACTTGACCGAGTCGGCTTACCCCAGTGCGTGAACTCTAATCATTGAACAATTACTGGGTCCTTTGCCTTTGCCGCAAGCCTTCTCTTAGCCAATCAAAACGCATCTTGCTACGATATATAGTCAGGTTTGTCCAGGGGCTTGGTAGATCTTGTGCTATTTACGCTTTCATCCTTACGACCCTTGGACAGCGTGTGTTACTCAACAACTTCCAGTGTGTGAGTGGCTTCAAATCTGTCTTAAGAACAAGCATTAACGACTGTTAAACTGTGGTTCGTGCCGTTGTCACTTCAGCTCAACACTTAAAATGGTATGTTCTTATACTTTTACTATTGCTTAGAGTAAATTAAATCATTGTTGTTAAGAATTGTCACGTCTCTTTTGTAGTTGCTGTATCAGAGAATCGCCATGTTATTGGTTGTAGTATGCCTACTTTTGCCCGTGCCATCAGAGCAGGTTCATGTAGAGGATAACCTTACAGACCTGCATTCCCAGCTGAAATTCTTGGCCCACCAACTACAATCATGTCAAGGAAACACTCCTTCAAATGTTTTTGACATGAAGCTTCACTTGCTTGACAAAAACACAACGTGCAACGATGGGTCGCCGGCAGGGTATGAATGAAAATCTTTGATATTTTATTATTCTTTCCACCAAGACAAAAGTCTTTCTATTTCAAAAAGTTTATATAAATCTTCAGTCTATTTTACTTGCGGCATGATGCTGTGAACATTCATCATGCGGTGTGGTGTGTACCAAGACCTCAGTAAACCAAATCTTGCACCTCACCCACTGAGAAAAGCTCTCCTGCAAATATTTTTTTTTATTTGCTGTTTGTCGTGGGAATAATCCTTCTTTACTTTCACTTATTTACTGGCCAATGTTGTTTTTACGGCTTACTGTGTTGTTATGTACGTGGTCATAACAGCAACAGAGAACCCTAGAGAATATTCTGGAATACGTTCAATGAATTTTCTTCCTCTAGATCCTATGAGAAAATGTCTTTCGTTTTCAAGCCACGAAAAAAGTTTTTGAATAAGTTGCACGAGACTTCCAAATCAAATTATCAATGAGCGAGTGAACAAATTCTCGTGGGGCTTTTCGTAATTTGTGGGGATTCGTGGGGATTTTCGTAATTTGCACAAAACCTCATCGTAGAAAGGGTCAAGTATGAATTTGACTACCGCTTCAAGCAAACAAACCCGGTGCGCAACTAGTAATGAGAGCAGAAATGTACTGAGTGACTCACTATTAAACAAGCTATTTTATCATAGGTACTACTTGAAGAAAGCACCTGGAAGCAAGCGATGGCTGGTTTATTTAGAAGGTAGGACAAACTTCCTTGAGTACGATCCGGGAGTACGATTACTCCCACGTGGATGTTTTTAGTTGTTTAACTTCTTCATGTCATACATTTTTTATTCATTGTTCTTGACAAAGGGGTCCAGTATTGAAGGATTTAGATCGACAGATCAACGTTTCGGTGTATTTGTTTGAAGCTAAATCTGGGATTAAATCTGCTAAGAATTACAAAACAGGACGAACCGCCGCCTGATAGCACACAGATAATCCCAACAAACAAACATGCACGACTCGTTCGTTGATAGATCGTAGCACTCACCTCTTCTATAGGAACAACCCCAGGCTCCCGCCCGCTCGATTCTTTAGCATATTCATCATATTCACAATAACTGCACGCCTCCTGTTTGTAATACTGGTACGATTATGCGCATGACGATTACACTCAAACTACCATTTCGCAGATACTTTACAAGACGGACACTTCGTCTAGAATGTGTGCAGTGAGCACAGAGAAGATCATACCTCGTGACGATACTTACGCCTTAACCCTCACAAATATTTGGGAAAGTAACTCGTTTTGAGCCTGTTTCCGTCAGTTTGATGACCAGTATTGCTCTCCTTTACGATGATGAAGGTACAAACGTTTTGATTAAAGGCTTTCAACTCAGGAGCAAGATTACCGAGTTGTAGCTCCAGGAAAATCATCCTTTAATTCATATTATCAACTTTTCAGAACAATTAGAAACAGCTAGGTGAATTGCGAACGAATTAACGTTGATAATTAGTTTACTTACGTCGTAAATGAAGTGTTACCGGCATTTACTGTTCAAATTGCTTGTCGATAAATGGTTAAGGTCACGCTTCGGTCGCCCTTGTGTTAAACAGAAGGCAATTATATTACGGTCACACTTTGGACTGATGAAATATGTTTACATAAAGGCCAGCCGATGACGACTAAAGGAGGAGATGGGAAGGGAATACTGCGCTTTGGTAGTATTCGAATGAAATGACTGGGAAAGGGAGATTAAAGTGGGCGCTTTCATAGCGCTTATGTTATGGTAGGTAAGGAGGAGATGTACTATGATAGAAGGTGAGAGTACACGTAGATCAAGGGTGGGGTAGATTTGATCCCTGTCCTCTTAATCCAGCGCGCAAATCTAGAATCAAATTTGTTTCTCTCTTAGGCGGATGGTTTTGCGTTAACAGAAACTCCTGCAAACAGCGAGCTAATTCCCACATGCGGACCTTAATGACGTCATTGACATGGCCGAGTAGGAAAAGAGGTAACATAACTTGTACATTAAGATGTTAACAGTGTTCGTCGCTCGTCAAACCAAAGATGATGAACATTTGGCCTACATCCCTAGCAAGGGATTTTATAATTTTGTAAGAAAGACGCAAGTCATTCGAACATGATTATTTTGAGCAGACGCATTAGCATTTAATAACACCTCAGGATAAGGCGTTTAATAATTCTGTGAATTCACTTCGCGAATCCAGTCAAAGCTGCCGCTCCAAACCATTGACTTAAGTTGACAGATTGACACAGTCTCGTCTATTCACAGTCACTGAAATCACGAGAGAAGATTTTCCGTCTATCAAACGTTACGCACACTGTGCGCTGTGGAATTTCCTTTGTAGTCTAAAAATACCTCGGCTCAAGGCATCGGAAATTATGAGAATATGATATCAAGCCACTAGCCGCGCGGAGCAAAAATAGAAAATAACCCGACCAATGCTGATGTCAAATTTTGTGTTTTAAAAGGAAGTGGCATGATCTCACCAGACCCAGAGGAGAATCCAAGCTGGTGGAATGCTAATCAAGTGTAAGTATAAACAAGAAATAGAAATAATGGAAAGCTGTAGTGCTTAGAAAGGAGGATATTCCGGGCGAAAGACCCTTGGAAATAAATTCGGAAAAATTAATTTCACATATAAACAATAGTTCCACATATTCACATATAAACAAGAAAGATAAAAACCGATCAATAAATAGAAATATAATTAATACGAATGATACTGAATGCCTATGTGTTAATCAGTTAAGCAGCTATACAACTCATTAATACGCGACTAAATATCACGTGATGGTGTAAGAAAACCAATCAGTTTGTGTCTAATTATCACGTGCATGCTAAGGGATGACAACCAAACGACGCACGACTAAATATCACGTGTATAAGATACGACAACCAATGAGCGCACGACCATATCACGTGTATGCTTTACTGTGTTATCCTATCAACAACTACTTCACGTGCATGGAGAGTTTACGTCATTATAGTTTGTAGTTGTTCTAACTCCTATTTTTTTCTTTTATAGTTTAGTACCTTATTGCTCCAGTGATGCTTGGAGTGGAAACGTCTCCAAATCAGAAAGTGGAGGTTAAACAATTTTCACATTTTATTCTGACCTAGCAAACTTGGTTCTGGTATTTGTCCTATGCAAGAATACTTCATTCCTTTGATGCCAGTTCTTCTTTTCTTTTAGAAAAATTCTCTTTTCTTGGCGCACGAATCATCGAGAAAGTGATAGAGGACCTGTTACCAAAAGGACTTTATCACTCGAAGCATTTATTACTGGCAGGAAGCAGGTAAAGCTAGTCAATATCATAGTGTTATTAATGTTATTCAACACATAAATCACTGACAAGAACGACCCAGAACCTTGAACAATACCATTATGTAAAGACTCACGTTCAAATGTTTATACTTTCACCCTTTTCAGTGCAGGCGCCATTGGAGTCATGCTTAACATAGATCGCGTATCCCATAAGCTACGTAGCCTGGGTTCGAATATTCAAGTGCGCGGATTGGCTGATTCTGGCTGGTACCTCGGTGATGGTCCATCAAATCCAGGGTGTCCAAAGGGAGTGACAAATTGCGGACCCTCCAAAACAATAAAAGAAGGAATGAAGTGAGTGTTGCTTGATTTCTTTTGTGGATTTTTTTTTTTTTTTTTTTTTTCTAAATTTTAGACAACTTTTCTATAACAGATACTGGAGAGGAATTGTGCCCGACGCGTGCGCAAAGAGGCACCAATCAGAGCCATGGAAATGCTACTTTGCCAATATCGTGTATCCCACATTGAAAAGTAAGATATGTTCTCCAACTTTCTTTTTCATTTCACTCATTAGCCAATCGGCGCATGCGCAGTCAGCGTCCTTGTCCACGTGGTTCCCAACCAGCGGAACGTAACGTTAAGTCCTTCTCTTTTTCAGCCTCGTTGTTTGTCTTTCAATGGCTTTACGATGAAGCTCAACTCGCTTTAGATGGTTCGGGCAGACCAAGATCCCTTCAGAGCGTTACCGCTAAACAAGTGAACTACATTCTGACACTTGGAAAGCATCTAAGGAAATCACTTCGACATTCGCATGTGCAGTAAGTACAACATTCTCTCTTTCTAATTGGAAACTAGCGAGTAAACTAGTATAGGCTGCGTCGGTGTGTAATAAATACAATAACCAATAAAAGGAAATCTGTA
>WUAP02135218.1:0-13129 GCA_015163945.2 Stichodactyla helianthus
ATAGACCTAGACCTCTGATAGACCTAGACCTCTAATAGACCTAGACCTTTGTTAGACCTAGACCTCTGATAGACCTTTTTAGACCTAGACCTCTGATAGACCTTTGTTAGACCTAGACCTCTAATAGACCTAGACCTCTAATAGACCTAGACCTCTGATAGACCTAGACCTCTAATAGACCTCTGATAGACCTAGACCTCTGATAGACCTAGACCTCTAATAGACCTAGACCTTTGTTAGACCTAGACCTCTGATAGACCTTTTTAGACCTAGACCTCAGATAGACCTTTGCTAGACCTAGACCTCTGATAGACCTAGACCTCTAATAGACCTCTGATAGACCTTTGTTAGACCTAGACCTCTGATAGACCTAGACCTTTGTTAGACCTAGACCTCTGATAGACCTAGACCTCTGATAGACTTTTGATAGACCTTGACCTCTAAAAGACCTTTGATAGAGCTAGACCTCTGATAAACCTTTCTTAGACCTAGACCTCGGATAGACCTTTGATAGACCTTGACCTTTGATCTGGTCTTCGGTTTGCTTTATAAATTTATGAAATCAGCCTGGTCTTTGGTCAGCTTCATAAATTTATGAAATCAGCCTGGTCTTGGATGAGCTTCATAAATTTATGAAATCAGGCAGGTGGAATTGCCTTTTTATGCAATAGTTTTAGAGGTGCATTGGCTCTTACTGCAGACTGGAAGATATAAGGAATATAGGCATTTGTATCGTAAAAGTAAAAGTTTAAAAGTCATCTCTACCTAGTGAAATGAAAAAAGTATAAATTGTACCCGTTTCTTTGTCTCTATTACATTATGTTTTTGAAAATATTGCAATAGTTGATAATTTTTTCCCACCTAAAATAATTAGATTTATCTGATTTTTAAAAAAGTGATTTAGAGGTCATTTCAGGTTTTTTTAGTTGATCACAAATCGTAATTTGATTGAAAATGGGAAAAAAGTTAAAAGGATATGTTGGGGATGAAGAAGCTACAAGAAAAAAATTTCATTAATGACATATTCTGGGGAATGAAAAATTGGGAGTTTTTGAAAAAATTATAAAAACTAGGAATATTTTCCATTATGACAAATCCATAGTTTTTGAAAAAAATTCCAATATATATAAAAATTGTTGAAATTTTTTTTAAAAATGCCAAATCTGGCAAAAATAAGAATATAATTTAGCAAGTGCAAAAATGCAATTTCATACTGCAACTTGTTAAATTCATGCATAGCATTACACTTTGACTTCATATCATTACCTTTTGGTGTGAGGCTTCCATGATTTATCAAAAAAAACTGGTACACTAGCAAATACTTTCATCTCCTTCAACTGTGTCAAAGGTGGCAGCTGAAGTGACAGCCATCGAGTAGACAAAGAAGAAGAAAAATATGTTGTCTCATCTGCTGTTGCCCAGTGGTTTTGACCTCTTGTATCAGTGAAGCACAACTTCCACTCAATGGTAAGAGCCCTACAGATTATAACAGGGAAAGTATATAACGCTGTAAAAATGCATTAATTTACATAAAATGTTATATCAAATATAAATACCTGGCCTGTGGGGTGGGATAATGGCATTTTCTGCAATTTGACGGTGTACATTTTACAATGTTATATCCAAAAAGTATTTAATATCTTCCTTACACAGTGGAGTCCAAGTAGTGAAAAGTGTCTTTGGGGTATATAGTGTATTTTCAGAAATATCCACCAGCCTTGCCAAGGATATAGGAGGGTGTCATTTATATTATTTTACTTACTTTAATTTTTTCTGCACATCAGCTGATAGCCCTGTATATGGGTTGAATTTTTTCTTAGCACAAAGAAATTTGCCTTTCCTTGCCTTAATAGATCTAGAATTAATATATGTAAGTATACTCAATAACAAACATCTATTTACAAGGTTGAACAAGGATGAAAGCATAATGATACTGTAAGTTATTGTTTTCTGGCAATAATTTATACATTGTGCCCTTGTACTGTCCTATACTTTCCAGTATAGAGTGGATTAGGTATAAGAGGATTTGCCACATCATAGTTGTGTCATATGTTTTTATGTTGTAAAGAGGCTAAATATAAAGTTAGACAAGGTTAAAATTGAGAGAATCCTGGCCAGCAGTCATGCCCCTGGTAGAGGTAGTTGGGGGGGGCAGGAGGATTTGCAGGGGCTTAAAATACACATGCCATCCTTCCTTCCGCCCCTCTTTTATTGCTGATCATAGTGGATTAGCATTGCAGATTACTGCAGATCTAGAAAATATATTTGGCCCTCCCTCCTCATCTGGCTGTGGTAAGTTTTGTTCAGGGAGGTACTAATTCCACTGATTATTCAGTGTGACAGGTGCCAGGGGATTGACATTGGCATGGTTGCCATGGTGACCTCCTGGAGGGACTGGATCTGTAAGGTCTGTACATGACACCCAACCCCAAGCTCATTTATTGGCAATGACTATAACTGTGTGTTGTGAGTGTCAGTTTAACATACCATATGCTTCCCACTTAACATATGAAAACCCTCTATGATCCATCTCCTGTTTCATGCATCCCTATTGCTCTAGCTTTCAGTATCCCAGGTTTCTTAGCTCTGGTTAAACTTTAGCTCTAAATCAAGCTTGCATCCCTTTCTTTAGAAGGAAAATCATTAGAAAAAGAGAAAAGATTATAAGGGTATCAGCTTAATTACCTTTTTATAATTTCTTTCTTCCAGTCAAAACTGTCTGCCTTTGTTTCTTCAAATGTAAATAATTTTCTTAACTCCAGTGGGAATCTTGGAAAAATTCCTTCCCATAATGTCCTAAAAATATATGAAATTATAAATTAGATGCAAAACTTTAAGGGAGCGGTCATTATTTAGGGCAGTGAAGGGCCTGGATGATTTTAAGGAGGGGTTACAGTTTTTGGGAGGGTCTAGAAGGAGGGGTTATGAAACGTCCAAGAATGAAAAAGGATGGGTCTTGAGAAATACAATACAATCTTTTTCACTGTCAATGCCTTTGTATAAAAAGAATAGTTTTGTTATAATCTTTAGCCTAATTAAAGGTATTCTTGTGAAAGGAGGGTTATGAATTTTTGGCAAGAAATGGAGGGGTTTTTGAAAGCTATTACCTGTCATAGGAGGGGTTAGTTAATCTACGGTCTTTAAAGCAAGGCAATCATCCAGCCCCTCCCCTGCCCTAAATAATGACCGCTCCCTAGTTACCTTCTAATAGATGAAGCAATAAGTCAGCTTTTATTTATGATAATGTATGTGTGTTTGGAAGGGGAGGGGTGTGTTGGCAAAACTACTGAATATGGCTACAACACATTTCATACCCCCCCCTGTGGAGATAGAGTAAAAATTTCAGAACCCCTCTACAAACCCTAAGACTTCAGTCAAACTTTCAGTCTTGCACCTGTGCAGCTTGATACACCCGTCCAGAAGACCTCTTCAAGATGAAGTAACTCCCTCAATTTTGCCAATTCTTCCCTATGCCATAATAAAAGCCCCCTATCTCAAAAATTCATGACTTCTGATTACCTGTCTTTTAGCAAAATGGACCATCTTTTGCAAACTTGTGCACAAGTCAATAGTTGTGAAGGTGAGAGGAAATTGAAAATTTTAAAAAGAATTTCATCAGGATTTCTGTAAAATGAAATGTTTGAAAAATTAATCCCTCCAGTTTATGGTTTACATTGACTGGTGCATTAAAAAGTCTTGCCTGTTTATGTGGTCAACATCTTTTGCTGGTTTCACTCTATATTCCTGTTTTATCTTGGTTCGAGGTTGCGGTTTGGCTGTTTTCTCAGTATTCAGGCTTTTTCTAGCAGCACTTCTGGACCCATCTCTCGGTAAACGTCTTTCAGATGGGCTATGAAAGATGCCAGATATATGAAAGAATTCATAAGTAAATTACAGTATCAGTAGGACGACAACGATGTAAAAAATAGTGTTGGACTATTCCTTTATAAATCCTTTTTCATTGTGCTTCAAAACTGATCGATGAGTACATAACCTTACATTAACCTTAACCTTAGAGTTACTCATCAATTTTGAAGCACAAAAATTACCTTTGATTAGAGGTATTCTTGGAAGGGCTACTTTTTCTTGCCTTCATATACGACGAGAGGAGCTGTTGATGTCTTTGGCTGCTCATTTTCAAAGCGAATCATAGCGATCTAGACCCGCCAGATCCGGATTTTTTAAAGTCCATTTTGTTCCAACAGCTTGTTTGGCAGCCATTTTGTTTCCAAGTGGAACTCAAGCCCTCGCGGTCCAACTAAAGAGTGAATATTGGTTTCCCTGTGGTATTTTAATTGAGCTAGCCTGGGTCTAGTAAAGATTCTATATTGGTCTTCCTGTGGTGTTGTGATTTAGCCTGGATCTAGTTATCATTTGGAAGGGTTGATCATCAAGATGGCAGACACAGATTTGAAGAACAGCGCAAGTAAAGACCCAGAAAACATCCATGATTTGACTGGATTTGTATCTTTTTACCTTCTAACGATAGATACATCTCTACTCTACCCTGGGTCAAGCCTTGGTCGGGTTTTGATCAATTATTATTGCTTACTTTATCAGATTTATTCAACAACTTTCAGATGGAATTCACACATTTTTATAAACAATTTCGAAACAGAAGTCGATGACTTCTTAATTTGTACCCAATCTTATACTTTTCTCCTTAACTCTTTTACTAAATCACAGGTTCAGACGCTGCTTACTCAAATGGTAAGTCTCTCTTAGCAAAACTATTGTTTTTATTTTGAAATGAAAATTCTACAGTAGAAACGAAGTATTCTTAAAATTGTTATTTAATGATTCTTTTTGAAATTCCGTTTATAGCAAGATAAGTTCCAGAATATGTCGGATCAGATCATTACGAGGAATATCCTTTTATAATCTTTAATCTAACTTATTTACCTCAACGTTAAGATAGGCGATTAAGCGCTTTCTTTTTGGCGTGTTTGAAACATGTAGCCGTTTGGCGTCCATCGAGCTGTTTATTTACATTGTCTGTCAAAAGGGACGCTTTAAAAAAATTCAAATTTAGAAACTTTCATTCAAGATTTTGAGACCTTATTATGAAGTAGTTAGAAAGCAACACAAAAAGTTTCAACGGATTTTTGAAGAGGCTTGTCTGATAATGAGATGTAATTTTTTATATGAGCAATATTTCAGGAAATGGGTGAATGCTTCTTTGTTGACAGCAGAATTTCTAAAGGTAGACGTCAGTTTGGTTGTTGAATTAATTCACTTTTTCTATGCCTGAATGTTATCCATTTCAGAGGAATAACATGATAAGAATAGAATAAGTTTGAGCATCTAAGACAATTTTGTTTTAGATGACAGTATACAGACCAACAAAATTCCATTTTTTTTTTTAATTTGAGCATCAATGATGTTGGTGAAAATTTTTAGTGCATAAGAAAACAAAAAAGGAAAAAAAGTCTAAGGGGACTTCCAATATAAGGGGTGCTTGTCAGAAATTTTGAAAATGAGCCCTTTCCTACACTTTGCACTTGAGTGAGGAACAATGAAAGTTTTGTCATAACCTTTGAACAACATCTAGCTGCCAATGTTTCTAAGGGCAACCACTATGACAGTGCATGAGAACAATTGCTTCTGATTGGCTGAGTTTGTTATGCCTAAAATATTGAAGCAGTGAAACAAATTCAGTCAATCAGAAGCAATCATTCTCGTGCTATCATAATTTAATAATTTTACCCCTAAGAGGTACCATATATATATATATTTATAATACTCATGAATAATTAATGAGGCAAAAACAATAGAAAATCATAAGCGTGGAGGAGTCTGTATATCTGATACAGATTCGTCCTGATTTGCAGAAACTTTAAAGCTGATTTTCTCAGCCGAATTCACATGTATGTTCAAAATTTTAGTCAAACACGATCTAGGTAACCTAGACGTATCATAAGTAATATACAATATTCGCGTCCGATCTGTATGGGATCAACAATCTCTCGCCTGCGGCTCGAGCTTGTACATCCCATACAGATCGGCTGCTCATATTGTATACATTACATATATATTCTAAAATTTGATAGTAGTAAAGAGATTCAAAGGTAGAGTGAGCACCCCAGCCCCTTTTATGGGGACCCACCCCACCTCCCCAGGAAAAAAAGAAGAAAAATTATGGTTAAAACTTCTATCCCTTAATAAGACTTTTCATGATATAGTTAACAATTATTCCACAAAATCGAGTCGTACATGAGCTCATAGCCGACAAGGCGCGCAGAGCCGAGTCAGCTATGAGCCATGTACGATGAGATTGAGTGGAATAATTGCTTTATTATATCCACATCCACTGGATTGTGTGAAATGCAGATTTTAATTATTTTCAAGTTTAAAAAGCAAAATAACGTCGGCAAAATGCTCCGCCATTTTGTTTACTTCTCTACTCATGGGATATGAGCTGATATCCTAGTAGTAGAGGAACCAATCAGAGTGCGCGATGGCTCATATCTAGTGGATGTGGATATAATAAAAACATATATTCCTAATAACTATGTAATATATCCCTCCCTCATTATTGATGGATTGATGATAGACTGTACAGTTCTATTTAGGGTGGATTTGATATGAGTAGGGAGGAATAGGGCAAATTTGTGTCTTCCACTCAGTGGATTCCAGTTGTATGAAGAAGGATATCCACTCTGTTTTTGTTTCTAATTGATATTTAATTTTTTGTCACTCACTATATATATACAAAACCCATTCTGTTATGCTTATACTATCAATATTGGTCCTGTCACTCTGCATAATCATGGTTTAATGTACGAGTTAGCCATGCCCTGACTTCAGTTAGCCCTGAAGAGCTAGAGGTTGCTTTAGGGTTTGATAGAATGGATGTTTCTTTTTTTCCTTTTATTTTGGTTAATGATAAAACATTTTCCTTAACAATGAGCACTTGATGAAATGAGCACTCGTATTGATGAACTTGAGAAGAACATTGGTGACCTTATGAACCAAGCTGGAGTAGATCAACCAGAAAAGTAAACCAACAAGCCTGTACACTGTAAAGTTATATTGTTTATGCAATATTGTACAATAGGTGACATTTTATGTGAATATATACATGCATAATCAACTTTGTAAACCTATCAATCTTTTTTCAAAGTATTGTACTTACATGTACTTTAATAGATTGATTGATTAATTTTATTATTTTAAAGAGCTTATAATGATGCTGTCAACCAATTTACTCTTACCCAAGCTGTATTTAGTTTCCTATAATTTTGTAATTAAAATTTAATAAAAAATGTAAGAAAAAGCTACAGTATTGTTTATTTGTAGAATTTTGTTTAGAACATCACCAAATGACAGTTCATGAAGTTTACAATTAAACATCCAAACTATTCAAAACATACTTTATTTATTTTATTTTTTTCACTAAATATTTGCAACCATTAAAATTCTTGATTTTCTACTGATATAATATTTCTTATATAAAAACATCTCTAAAATTAGTAGTAAGAATAATTTTAAGTAACCAATGATAAAGCAGTCACTAACAAGAAGTTGTTATTAATAATTAATTTATATCTGGTTCAGTTACCAGCTATCTTCAGCTCTTCCCAGACATTGACATTAAGAAGACTTGAAACTATATGCAGGCAAATAATCAATACCAACATAGGATTATGATGCTCATCTCAACCATACATAGAGAAACAAGGAAAGCTGAAGTGCCAAGGTCATCAATCTATTTCATGTGTTCATTTAATGCTATTTCCCACAAAGCACCAATGCCCACAACCACTCTATCTGCCTTGCTAGCTCAGTTGCTAGAGCACTGGACATGTATCCTAGGGGTCGTGGGTTTGAATACCACTTGATTTAGGAATTTTTTCCCTGTCTCTTGTATGAGGGTGTGACCAGGCACTTCAATTTACCTTGTTTCTCTCTGTTTTATTTTCAAGTGGCTTTTATAAAACTAATTCATGTGTTCAACCATGCATAGCTTATGGTGAAAGCTTTCTCTGCTAATTACCACATTCAACAATTAGAAGCTTAAATTATACATTCTCTGTCACATGTTTATTCAATATATGTTAAAAATCAGGCATACAAGTTCTCTAAAAAGGGATGGGGATTTAGTGAAGTTGACATTTCAATACATGTACAACCTACCTAGGCCTATTTATCACCAAAACTCCCTCTTAATAATTAATGTCATTATCTATTTAAATTTATTATATGTAATTAAAAACTGTTCAACATCCTATTAAGCACAAATCATTCTAATCTAGATTTTGCCTTATCATATATAAGCTTGTACTTTGTGTGATGTATATGCATGTCCCTAACTCTTTTGTCCATTTTTTCGTTGTTACTATTTCCTTCCAAAAAATTCTGCACCCTCCCCCCATCCCCCTTTGTCATTTAACCCTAAATAATGAACAGCCACCACTGCGTATTATGAAGCAAGATTCTCTTGTGTGATGGCACTGTCATGCATGTGTTAACTGAAAAATCAATTAAGAGAATATAAATTATTTAGTCTACAGCATATGTGCATGTAGCTGTATGGGTTTTCTATGTAAATCAAATTACACATGGGAGAAACTAGATAATGAAGCACCAGACCATATAATTAACATTTGTGTCTAAAACTCATTGGTTTTGAGTGAATGGCTTTTTGATTGACATAAAGGGAAGAAAAAAGTTCATAGTTTTTGAAAAATTCTTAGATAAAATTAGACGACCTACAATTATCATGTACTGGTCATAGCCCTTTTATACTGATGTGCATATTAATAAGATTGGTCATACACCTACCTCATACATCTGTTGCAGGATTAAGATTTAGACTCTCTATATAATAATCATGAAAATACATCATAACGGCTAATGGCTGGCCCAGGATAATAGAGCCCCACACCACAACATTTCCATAGTTTGGATTACTAATAAATTTCTTGATGAAGACTGCCATTGGCAGCTGGGGATTAAACAAAAGACACAAGTAAATGAATGAATGATTAAATGGAAATTTGGCTGAAATGTTTTCTTCCATCCATTTCTAATTTACAGGAAAGGCAATAAATAACATCAGCCTTATTGGTAAGCCCTCATTTCTGAGTGTGGCTATGCATGATCTGCATTTAAGACATACATGCATGCAATGTCTGATTTCCTCAACTAACATACCTGTGCTATCATCGCCATAAATGACCACAGCCGAGCCATCCGCAAAGGAACACTAACTAAGTACTGAAACATACCAGAAAATGGCAACACCATATTACAGGATTATAATATATGATTATTCAGCTATAATGACAAGTAGAACCTTCAACTATGCAGTTACTTATATTATACATATACCGGTAGCTCAAGTAATATGCTTCAACCCTAATTGATCCAGTTCCATATAAAAGACAGACTGAGGAAGTTATGAGAAGCATATTGTACAACTACACTCACTTGTGAAACAAATTTCATATCTATGCACTCCCAAGTAGTATTTTCCATTTCATATTTATAGTTGTATGAATATGAGTTACAAACCTCATGAAAAAATGCAGAAAGCATAAAAACTGCAATCTGGGCTTGAAGCTTGGAGTATCCTCTTCTTATCATGGGTTTATAAAGATGTCTACAGAAAGTATGTATTAAAGTTTTACCAACCAAAGAACAAAAGAATGAAAAAGATGGATGGATGGGTGGAGGTGGATGAATAGGCACATGGGTCTGTGGGTGAATGATGAATAGGTACATGGCTGGATGGGTGTTTGGATAGACAGATGGATGGATGGGTGGAGGTGAATGAATAGGTACATGGGTGGGTGAGTGGATGGATGGATGGGTGGAGGTGGATGAATAGGTACATGGGTGGGTGGGTGGATGGATGGATGGATAGATGGATAAATGTGCACGTGAACAGATTGTTGGATGTGAGGATGGATGGATGAATTACACTACCTCACTGCCCAGCGATGTGCTGGAATGTTCCAATTCTGCCAAAAATACTCAACAGTAGCAGAGTTCCTAAAAACATGACATAAAATAAAACATTTATCAAGTTCCAATTCTTACAAGGTCATAGGCCTAGAATGAGTAAATAATTCATGCAACATACCACCAATCTCTATAGAAACAGCGATCAGCAAATCTCAATAATTCACCAGTTATATTCAAATATGTGTGGAAAAAACAGTAGAAGAATAAAAGCCACAAAAAATGATTAGGAATCTGAAAATATAAGGAGAGAATGATTATCTATAATACATTTACTAGTTTTAATGATAGAATCAGCATGGAAAACATAAAATTAATAATTAAGGGTATAATTTCTTAGATACATCCATTCATAATGAAGTCATTTTTTGAGGAGCTTTTGGGACCCTAGGACAACAGATAAAACTGAAAATTCATTGGGATGGCCCTTAACTCTGTGAAAGCTAGGTTTTATCTTGCTGGGAAATTATCAGCAAAGAGGGGAAGACTAATAAAACCACACCTGTTACTACAGACTAGCTGGGTGGTGGAAATAGACACATTAAAACCAGTTTAATACTCACTGCTAGCTTCATAATACGTTCCGTGGCTCTCCCAATATCCATCTCCTATGGAAATCAACAATCCCATTCACACCAAGGTGTTAAAATTTATTAGAGTGTTGATAAAATTCATAAATTATTTATACATTAATTAATCAATCAATCAATTAATCAATTAATTAAACAATTAATTTAATTAATATTTATTTATTTACTTGTATAGGTTTCAGTGAGTTTCTCACAGTTGGTACAATCCACTGATAAAAATAAAGACAAGCAAAATGTAAAGTCTATAGTTAACACAAGATAGAATGTATGAATGAACAAAGTTAAGAACAAAGTATTGTGGTTTAATTTGTCATTTATTTTTGCACTTGATTTATGATCATGGTAATTTGAGAGTACCTTTTACAATAATAGTACATGAAAAATTTACTCAATTCTGATTGACTGAGAGCAGCGATGCTAACCACTAACACAGCAGGAAAAAGTAATTTGTATTGCAGTACGAATTAAAAAAGCAATTACAATGTGGTGCAAATTAAAAAATTTTCATGTTTATTATTAATAAGTAATCATATGGTTTTCTCATGTAATACTCCAGTTTCAAATTCTCTGTTGCTGTGTTAGCCTCATTTTTTTGCATGCCTCAGTGAAGGTACACAGTGAAGTGGAATTTCCAATAGTTTGTATTGACTTTGAAGTTGCACATTCTTTACTTTACTATTGGTATTTGTGAATATTTTAACACTGAAATGAGGCTAACCCTGAGCAAAAGAGTCTGTAATCAAGAAACACAGCAGTATTTTGCAAACTCAAAAAGGGTCTATTTAGAATTAATTTTCATAAGTGTGTTTTTCGCCCATGGGCTCGTGCTATTTTGAGCTCTTTGAAACACACTCGTGAAAATTAATTCCATATTGCACTTGAAACCATATGATTACCTATCTGCTGCTTATATTGGCAGGATGAAAGATACCAGAAGCATATATGGGTATTTTCTGGAATTACATGATTCATTGTCATAAGGTTTAATGATTGTATGATTGAAAAAGCACTAAAGAAAAATACTTACCTGTTGAATAACTGCGCCCATCAAACTTAAAAGGAAAAACTGTACGATAAAGTATTAGTAGCCTTAGTTTTACCCATTATGCAATTATGCCAAAGGAAAGGTAGATTTCTACTGGGGGAGGGGGAATTGGTAGGCAATTAGTTATGCAACATGGCTAATCTTGCCCCAACAATAAAAATTATCTGCCTTCCCTAAACATACATCATTTACTTCTGCAGTAATCTAGATTTTTAAAAGGGAAAATTCTTTCTATTCCCATTTTTTCTTTCATGCATTCAACACTTTCCTCTTCATTCATACATACCAGTTCTAGGAATCTTCGAATTAAAAATCTCTTTCTTATTCTTGGTAATCTTGGGAAATTTATTTCATAGCACAAAGTTGGAGCACAAATAAAGTAATACAAGTCTGTTAAAAAAAACCCAAAATAAGTAATATTTTACTAGCTAGCTAGTGTTCAGTAAGACATGCAAGACAATAAATCAAAGACTTCATTCTTAAGGAAGAGAGCTACACATATGTACCAGTAGTCCATATTTAGTCTAAAGCAGCATTTACATGAGTAAGTTTTCCTTGACAAGTATCCTTGACAATTTTCATTGCTCGTGTAGACGATCAGCAAGTTTTCCTTGACAATTTTCTTTTGACAAGGCTTTCTTGCTCGTGTAGATGATGAACAAGTTTTCCTCAACAGTGAAGTAACAGGCTGAGAGCTAATCTCTTAATATTCCTTACCATATTTTCCTTGTTGTCCATCTACACGAGCAAATTTCATCCTTGACAATTTTTCCTTGTCAAGGAAAAGCCAGCATGTCGGCTTTTCCTTGTCAAGGAAAAATTGTTCATTTTACTCCGTCTACACGAGCAATTTTTCCTTGTCAAGAAAAAATTGCTCATGTAAACGCTGCTTAAGAATTCCAGTACACATGGGACTGGGCAAATAGGGCACTGTAGTGTCTCTTTTCTAAGGAATCTGTTTCTTTTTAAGATCAAAGTAGCTTGGTATGTAGCACACAATCATACTCTTGCCAAGACTATGTATTTCAGTTCCTCATTCTGAATCTCCTGGTGAAGATCAGATATATGTCTAATTATTATTTGTACACCTGCATACAGCCAATGGGGCTACAACCTAATTACAAATAATGGTATAATATAAACTGTCACAGTACTGGACATACACTGTACCTTGTTGTATTAGGTTATCAGGGTACTTCACTTGAGGTTCTGTCTTCGAATTGGGTGCTGCTGCTAAAGAATAAGGAAGTAGGTGGAGAGGGATAAAAAAAATTACTACATGAGAATGCCTTTAAAATGTACCCCCTCCACAGTAAGCAAAATGTACCCCCCCCCTCCCTTCCCCCACTATATACTAGTATCATGCTTCTGCAATAGACTAAATCCACCTGGGCATATAATGTTTTCCCATTTCAGACCACATGTCAATCTCTTGAGAATAGGCCATTTGCACAGGGTTCCCAGTCATTTTGAAAAACTAAATTCCCTGACTATTCCCTGACTTTTCCCTGACTAAATAACAATTTCA